>REGM01000454.1:95188-113562 GCA_004194415.1 Aurelia aurita
GCACAGGAGATCCCCCACTGATAAATACAACACAAATTTGAGGAACCTTCTAAGGAACGGTCAAGAAATTTTCAGTACTTGGTCATTTTCTTAGTTTCTTATACCCTGGGTACCAGAGCTAGTAAAAAATATGTGTATTGAACTCATTTTTCTGTGACGCAAAATCGAAGTACAATGACTTTTGATCAGTCTTTGGGATTTAGGGATTGTTTCTTGGAGCCATCTTCCTCGGGAATTTGTTGATTTCTTGGGACTGGAAACCACGACACTTTATAACTGGTTGAACAGTAAAAGACCCTATATAGATCCTTGTGGAATCTCAACACCATTCTTGAATTTTTGTTGCTAGACTTCACTGCCCAAATTGATTGTTCCCTCGAGTATAATTGTGCACTAAACTTTTTCGAACATGTTTGTTGCAAAATGTTTGGAAAATGTCAGTCTCTGAAGCAGAAAAATTATTATGAGGAAGGTAAATGCAATTCTTTCCTATCGGATCTCTTTGTAGGAGGGCTATTTCTATCGAAGGCTTATATATGCTTAGATTCCCTTTAATTTTGAAATTTAAGCAAAAATATCTATTATTTTAGGAAAGTTCTTTTAGGCTTTTGGAAGGTATTCGGTAAATTAGTAGATGCTGTACTGCAATCTCTTACAGAAGTGTTGGACCCCTGCGGAAATATAAGTTTTTCATAAATATTCCCCTCCCCCCTTTTTTGTTTTAATAAAACAATGGGATGGGCCAACTTGCAACTGTAATGTTTGTAGCTAGCAACAGAAATATGCAGATTATATACGGTATATTGTTAGTAGTTTAAATATTCGATTTAGATTAGTTTCTATTAGAAGCTAGAATAAGATTGAATTAAAATAAGATGGCGAACAAACATGTAAAATGGAGCTTTCACGGAGTAAAATGGAGTAAAATGGAGTTTTCACGCAGCGTGATTGGCCGTATTGATGGAGGCATGACAGCCAATCAACATTTGGTGTTCCTTCTGGAAGTATACCTGGAAAAATATGACATTGATGAAATGAAACCCATATGTGCTGTTTTATCTTCCCGAGCGCGATGACATTCATAAAGAAACCTTGTAGCTGTTGTCGTACATGGATCAGAGTAAGTTGAGTTCAAGTACTCATTCACCCACGATGCAAAACTTTGCCATTCTCGCTCTTATTTCCTGCCTATTCACAACCTCAAGGGGTATGTATACTAAATATTTATCTTATCGAATCATTCGTTGTTCTTTTTGGTTCAATTATTTATCCTTTTCGTGCAATCAGATGTTTTCAAAGCGGTTTTAAGGTCAAGTATCTGTCTTGTCCTCTCCACCCTCGTTTTCTTCGTGAAGCAAATCTCAAATTTCATTCATGTTGTGACAGACTTTATGGTTGTTCTACGATCTCATGTACACTTATTCCAACTCTAAATATAAAGATCTTTTTTCCCATTGTTGATTGAAATATAGCTATGCTAGACTGCAGCTTCCCTCCCACGATTCCGATCAGAGAAGGATGCCTGCGTGCACTGGTGCAACGTTTTGCAAACTTCTTAGGCCCAAAATGTTTTCGTTGCAGCACTTCTTCACACGGCTTCAGATTGGGCTGGTCCGAAATCAGAGCGCAATTTACAGACTTTCTTCTGCATAGTTATCGAAATTGTATATTGAAATTATTGATTGGGGTATTGTTTTTTAGATGATCTAAATTAGCTAATTTAAAATTGAATTCATTTGAAATTTGCGTGGCAACTTGAAAGGTTCAGGGACGGCCTGCAAGTTGCGTTATGTTTTGTGTTTGCATTTCCATGCTAAAAGAAAGCAACTTTATTTAGTTTCGCTGTGATGCATAGCTGATGATCTATAGTTTTCTGGTCCCTTCTTATAGTAGGATCAAACTGGGGTAAAATAGGTAAGCTTGAGGTAAGATCCGTAAGGAATATAGAATGACTATAAAATGTCGTAGCAAATTTTTTGGAGGTACACAATTGTTTGAAACTTTTCTTGCTTGCTAGATGTTATGAATGTTGATTTAACAGTTCACGTCTCACTATCTACCGTTTTACCCCCAGTTGAGTAACCCATCTTACCTTACCCCTGCAGACCCCAGACTCTAAAGCAACAAAGAAGTCGTGATCCGTGATCCGTGAAATTGTTTCATTTCATTTCGCCACAACAAACAGTCAAATTAAATCGGAATGATAATTAATTGAACACACAATGCCCTTCTGAATTTCCTGGCATTTTCGTGACCACAAGATATCTGCTTTCCCGGTATTTCCAACAACTGTACAAAGTTCAAAGATAAAGTCAGGCATGCAAGAAATCAAATTTCCGGATCAAGGTGGGACAGGCACTTGGGATGCCAGATATTCTGGAAAATTTTGGTAAATCTGATCGGCTTTTGGTGCAGGTCTCTCAGCTGGAAGCTAACCAAACCTTCACATGGGACTTACACCTGGGTCAAATTTCATTTCAAGAAAATTATGCTAGGCAACTTCTGCTGCCCATCGATTTTGGAGGGGAGAACTGAGAACTGTGAACAGTCACACCCCGAGTCACACCTCTAAGCAAGCCGGTGCAGGTCCCTTGCTCCTCACACAAGTCATTTTTCTGTTTGTTCCCTAGCTCCCTGTTAGGAAAATTATATACATAAATTTGCTCCCTAAAATATGATTTTGCATAAAATATGCCCTTGTTCCCAGATCATTTTTACAAATTTTCCCTTATTCCCAGCTTTAAAATGATGAGTATTCTTTTTTCCCTAAAACTATGGGGCACCTCCATTCTGTTCCCCATCAAGAATAGATTGGATTATTTCATACCCAGCAGCTGAAATTATTTAAAAAACCACCTCTCATTTTGCAAGTAATCTGAGACCAATCCTGACATAGATAGAAAAAATGTACATCAGATAATTAGCCTTTAAGTGAAGGTCAGCTCAAAAGGATTTATTAGACATTCTTAGTCAAGGGCTCTCAATAAACCAGAAAGAACCACTCAATAAATGTCTCCATAGATCCAAGAGGGCATGTTCAACTTTCAATTTTTGTTAATTGGTCAGGTTATGAGTGTCCTTTGGTGTTGTGGTTGATTGTCTTTAAAAATTGGAGATAAGGAGTGAAGGTAATTTTTTATCTTATTTGCAAAGACAAAAGTTGCCTTTATCAGATAAACCACTGAAATCCGGATAAAAATTCAATATTAAAAAAAAGGTTTGTGTGGTGGGCAAGTCAGATGAGTCTTCCATGACTGATCATATAGCTCTTTCACAAATGTTGTTAATGTTATGAATGATCCTTGGTTTTAAAAAGACCCTTTGTTCCTCACTAGAAAAATATTCAATAATTACTAATTAGATTTTGCGTAATTGATTTACCAGAAAAGATATGGTCTCAGTTGTCTGATCTACACATCCACAAATTAGGCTGGGGTTTTGCTCAAAATCTGAAGGCAAGATTTGGTGAAGGTTGAGACAAGATTTGAGCCCAAAAATGTCCACAATTTCATTTGTATGGGACCATGGTTTATGCTTTACCTGAATTTGGTTAGAGAGGTATCCAACCAGTCACGAAACATCCTAAAATTGCCTAAAGTACTTTGTCACAAATTTTTCATACAAAAAGTTTGGTTTAAATGAATTCAAATTTTTTGAAACTTGCTCCAGTTTTTTATTCATTGTTTTTCATCTAATGTTCCGAATGAAGAAAAGCAATCAACTTTGGTGCTCATGCAATAAAGATTTGCAGCGAGTCCACATAAAGTTGTGAGAAAATCTACTGGATTTCAACGAAATTAACCATAGTAATTAGGACAATTTGCCTTGTGTTGCAGCTATCAATCCCAGGAACAATCTATCACCGCCCTCAGTATAAGAATTTTATTTGAGTGAAATTTAGTTCAACAAAAAAGAATATTTTCCCCAAGAGCTTACCTGACTACATACATGTATGAAACACAGGGGCAGTGCCAGCCCTGAAAAAGTGGGGTGGACAAGGGATTGGATTGCCAGAAGGTATACCTAATGTTTTTACATCGATTTTGCTTAAGAATAAATACTGACGTGAGAAAGTGGGGTGGACATGACCACCTCAGTCCACCCCCTGGCGCCGCCCTTGATGAAACATGCATTACACTACTCCTGAAANCAATCAACTTTGGTGCTCGTGCAATAAAGATTTGCAGCGAGTCCACATAAAGTCGTGAGAAAATCTACTGGATTTCAACGAAATTAACCATAGTAATTAGGACAATTTGCCTTGTGTTGCAGCTATCAATCCCAGGAACAATCTATCACCGCCCTCAGTATAAGAATTTTATTTGAGTGAAATTTAGTTCAACAAAAAAGAATATTTTCCCCAAGAGCTTACCTGACTACATACATGTATGAAACACGGGGGCAGTGCCAGCCCTGAAAAAGTAGGGTAGACAAGGGATTGGATTGATTGCCAGAAGGTATACCTAATGTTTTTACATCGATTTTGCTTAAGAATAAATACTGACGTGAGAAAGTGGGGTGGACATGACCACCTCAGTCCACCCCCTGGCGCCGCCCTTGATGAAACATGCATTACACTACTCCTGAAACTGTTTCATCATATTTCCAAAGGTAATACCAAATGCAACAGTGAATTCCTGGATCAAAGATGTAAGAAACTCTTCAAAGGCAGCTATGCATCAGAATGTCATGGTGAGGCATTGCAGTTGTTTCCGAAATGTTTATTCATGGCATCAGAATGCAAGAGAAGGGGACAGATAACGCAAACATCATATACACATTCAGGAAATGCTAATTACAGCAAAGCTTATGATCTGCTCATACAAAGAGTGAAATTATACAGAAGATGTTTTGCTAGAAATGGTAAGTAGAAAACTTGGGGGTACCTTGATGTACCATTTTACGATGACGTCCATTTTGCCCAAGAAAATTGCACCCATAATTCCACAAATATTTGAGAATTTTAGGGTCAAAATTCCGCAAACATTTCAGAATTGTTGGATCATAATTCCAAATTCAGAATAATTGGGCCAAAAAAGGCACGTCCCAGTACCACCAACTACTATGATACCCTTCCAAGATGGAAACATTTAGATAATAAAAGTAAGTTAAATTTATGTCCCAATAACATTAAAGTTACACAATTAAAGAGGAATTGGAGCCAGCTTGGACAATGCTGCAGGAGGAACCGCCCCCCCCCCCATTTCTCAGCAAAATAAGCTTTCTGATGTATCCAAATCGCTGGGAAAAGTGTTGAGAGATTCCAAGTGTAAGACAAAAAGATAGCTCCTGATGGTGGCTTTTCTTGGGGAAGGGGTGTAGTACTCAAAAATTTCCTTTTCCAAAAAAAATCAATTTGTTCTCCCCAGCATTTGGTGCCTGGTGTGGTCACCAAATAGACCTGATTAGAAAAATAAAGAAATCAGACCATCTTCAAGAGAAAATAAGGAGGGGGTGTGCCACTTTTATGCTTAACTCTTGCATTCTTGGTTTATGTTGACTTTGATTTCAAATACCAAAATCACAAAAATACTTCAGCCTTTCCGCTATCAACAAATCATTGCTTCATTTTAAGTTATCAAGTATTCTCCATATAACGAATTGTTAAAAGCACTCCATATTCCGAAATTCTTTTGTCTGAAAGTCATTGTTCTGTCCGAATTTTGTCATTGTAAATATAAAAAGAACCCATGCTGTTTTAGATATTTTAGTACTGTAAGTCCATTTCTAATGCTCATTTCAAAACGTAATCCCCTCAAACAATATTTCCTTTGCTGTACACTCCCACATAACCCTTGTCTGAGCTTTTAATTTCATAGGGCATGAAATTATTAAAACCTCTTTGAATGTTTTAACCACTCTTTGAAGCTCCCAGTTGAGAACTATTTAATAACCATACACTGTAAAGCCTAATCAAACAGTTTGAAATTAAAGGTCATTTATTCGCTCTAGGCAATGAATGACAGTAAAATTTTAAGATGATAGTATCGGCTTTGTTTTGGTCTCTCTTTATTCAGCAAAAGCTTGAGATCCTAGAAATGGCCTATAGTGAAGACAGTTTTTTCTTTTATGTGGAAAGACATTCAAAGTCCTCATTATTCATCATTGGCGAGTTTGAAATGGAGGAAAATGATACAGCATCGGCTTCCGAGTGCTTTAGTGACAGAGAAGGCCGTTTATAATGACAACGAAAAGGACGAGTCCTAAGCAGGAGCCGTGAGGAACCCCACATAAAACTTCCCAATTTTGAGAACGGTAGCAGTCCACTAAACGTACAGCACTGAATTATGTCCGAAAGATTTTACTGTAACCAGCGCAATCACCAGTTTTTGACAAGATAGAATTCAATGAAAGCAGTATGTCCTGACAGTGGAATGTTTGTCATTTCGTATTTTTTCATCTTCTAGCCCAAAGTTGTAACGAATCTATGATAAAAGGCTGCTACGAAAACTTTGAAAGAAACAAAACACAGACATGTCGAGAAGTTCATAAACTCAGATTCTGCATTCTGCTGCTGCGACCGAGGGGATGCCACGAAATGCGAAATCCGTGGTATACATTGGCTATTGGAATAATCAAAAGTTACAAGTCATGTTTTATTCAGAATTATACGATATTATTGGAAGCATTGAATCAAAAGAAACAAGGTTTGTTTGTCTGCTATTTTTTGTCTTCAACCATTATAGCTTTTCAGTAGAAATTGAAGTGTTGGCAGGGAACCGTAGTTTCACCAAAAATCAAAGAACAAGGATTGCGACGATAATCATTATACATTTCATATTTCAGTCCTTGGTCCTTCCAACTCATATTCCAAGGCAAATCCAAAAAAGAGACGAGTTCAAGTTAGTGACATTTCCATAATTATAGTGACAAATCCGATATTAATGTAAATTGTTTAAGACTAGGCCATGTTTTTGTTATTTACGTTTCGAAGCAAACTGTGCTTCATCTTCAGAATACAAATTTTTTCCGAAAGCACGAGGCTATATTTATATGCATAAAGAGACAAATAACAACTAAAAGTGCGTGATTACAATTCATACGTGAAAATAATATAAAGGGGCAAGCCCGAAGGACAATTCCTAAAACAAAGCTAAGGGAATAGATGACTGCTGGGAATTAAGTGAAGGACGATCAGCTTTTCAATTTTGTATGACCTAAAGACCTAGCGTTGCAAGTTATTACAGTATATCATTTGACCTGAAAAAGTTACTTCGTTTGGAAAATCACTCAAATCGAACCATTTAATGCATTTTATATTGTATTATATTTCTTATTTGAGTTGAGTGAAAATTGATTGATTTGAGCAATTTTGCTTGGAGTCTGTTTCTGGGAATGTTCTAAAAAGTGTGTAACGTTTGATCAAATTCTGCGCAGTTTTTAGCTTCACATGTTGACAACGAGCAGGAAGAAAAGCATTTCCTGGCATAGCCTGTTCGTAGACCCATTGTCCGAAGTAGGAAAGGGTCTGCGGACAATGGGTCTGAACGCAGGCTGACCCTAGGAAGGAAAAGAAAGGAGTTTGCATGTAACTTGAAGCATGGCATGCTCCATTTCTTAGATGATTAATTACGCAACTGTCATGCTTCGCAACTTTAACCTGGACAAAGTTTGAGTTGAAAGCTAATGAAAATTTCACAAAATTTCGTTTCGGCAAACGTTGACGACTTTTTTAAATGGTAGGAAATTTAAAATCAGTTGCAAAATCGACTGTACCTTAACTTTCAAGCATTCGTACATTTTTTAACAACGCCAAAGATTTGCTTTATCGATAACATTTGTTCTCTCAACAGGTCCTTATACAGAAAAAGTCGAGTTGCAAGCCAACAAGACAAACACAACTCACTCCACGTGCGCCCTACAACCAGCGGAATCAACATGGAGTAAAGGTTACACATTCTTTGCCGCCATGTTTATTTGTTTTTTAATCATTTGCATCTCAATTCTTTTGTTTATTTGTGTTAAAAGAACTGGAATTCCTTTGAAGGGAAGGCGAAGCTTGTTGCCAACATCAGACGGTTCCCCGCGGGCGGAAACAGACTTACTTGAAACCAGGCGGGCACGGACTTGCGTCGCTGACGGTCAAACGCCGTTAACGTATATTATTGAAGAAGACGAGGCGCCACCGCCTTATTTTGTGGAGAGTTACGGCGTTTATATTGATGGCGTTGAATCACCGCCGCCATATACGAGTCGACCGACATCCGTGAATGGTGATTTTGTGTAAATGAAACTTGGAAAGTCGTGCCTTCCTCAAACAACAAACATAACGTTTGTCATGGTTACCAGGCGAAATAATGAAACTGAATTCGACCGCATGATCTGGCGCATTTTACATGCCTGTTTCGTGACACCCAGCTGATTCGACGATTTCCCGTCATCCGTATACATGTCGCGGCTCAGCCGCACAGCGAATATTCGTAATCATCAAAAGACGAACAAGGAAGTGATTGCTACTCGCTCAATCTTCACGTGCGTGGAATTTACTTGGCTTTTACCGCGTCTTAATCACTAGGAACGAAACATCAACTTGCTATGGAATGGACAGTTGTTTATTGCTGTGTCACAGGTTTCGTTGTAATTGGTTGCACAATACCACTTTGTTAGTACCGCACAGTGGGCCAAAATGGTGATTTTGCAGACATTCGTCCATATCTCAGGGAAAATGAATGCTACAGTATTGGTTGATGGCTCATTTTCAACGTATTAAAACAGTGAATAAGACTTATCAAGAAAATTGGAAAATTTTCACATTTAGGGGGGATGGGGCCAAAATTCCTTATTTTTTATTTTGAACCAAGAATGCTTTTTATCACCAGGCAAGTACAAAAAAGTGCTCCAGATTGAAAAGGCTACTGTAGCCAGTATGACACAGCAGTACTATTAGAAAACGCCTCATTTAATGTCTCATTTGATTTTA
Organism: Aurelia aurita; assembly: GCA_004194415.1. Taxonomy (NCBI): domain Eukaryota; kingdom Metazoa; phylum Cnidaria; class Scyphozoa; order Semaeostomeae; family Ulmaridae; genus Aurelia; species Aurelia aurita. The sequence continues at coordinate 104,109 of REGM01000454.1, forward strand.
AAATTTTATCTGGCTTAAATTGGCCATTTCTTGACCCATTTTAAAACACCTTCAAGAAGGGCTACAAATGGTGATCAATTTTTGTTGTCCACTAAATGTAATTTCCACGGCTGCAGTTCAATAGTTTATAGCCGTTTGAGAATTACTCCACTGTTAGTAGTAAAACAGAGATTGTCCGCCCATTTCACCCCCGTAAAAAATGCAATAGTGGAAAAAAAAAATTTTATTTCAATTAACCGAAGAGAAACAGAACGAAACCTTTTGCAGTGAACTAATCATAAGCTGTACTTTCAGAAAATATATTGGTTCAGTATGTTTCTCCTCGTACTTTTTGCGATATTCTTGATTGAAGTCAGATTTTGCCTACTGGAGCAGTCGAAAAAACTGACATTTTGAAAGCAAAAAGTTGTTAAAACATCAAACTACCGTAAGAGTAAAATTCACAAAATTATTTTTTCTTGATTTTCATTTAATATAGCCTATCTCTTCTCAGACAGCACTAATCAGTCTTTTTGCAACCCCTTTTTGCTAGTAAATAAAACATTCATCAACTTTTTTCTGCAAAGATCGTGCTTGTGTAACATTTTATACAATTTTATACATTTTCTCAAATTAAAAAAATCATAGTTATTTCAAAACACATGATAAATGAAAACTGTAAAAAGCACAAGAAAGCCACATTATTCAGCTTTCTAAAACTGCATAAAAACCATTGATTTAGAAAAATTCAAAAATCGCGAATGTCTGCCTCTGGCCCACTGTGTACCGTGCTTGGTGATTGGTCGTTTTTTCTTCGATTACTCGATTTAATCACTGGGGCGGGGTTCTTTGCCGAATTTCGAATGCCGCCAGAATTTTCAAGATGGTACCTTTGGCTAGACCAATTTTTGTGAAAATGATACCCTTGGCTACACTAATCTTTAGGCCAAATGTGCCAAAATTTAGCGTTTTCTGGACAAAACCTATACAATTTGGCTTTCTCTAGGCCAAAATCGCCACAATGTAGTGTTTTCTAGACACAAATTACCAAAATTATCAAAAAGCAGTTTTGCTTGTTAATATCATATTTGAGGAAGGTTTAGTAATTTTTTTAAGAAACCTACGAACAGTTTGAGTTATTTTGCCAACAGCAACTGGTTTATAATTTTTTGAGTTATAAACAAAGTGAGGAGTTCGAAAAATCTGGTTGTTTTGACTTGATAAAATGAGGAGGGCTTAACTAACGAAGTTGGCATCCGGAGGAAGGTTTGACAATTTTCTGGAAAATGATACCCTTGGCTAGACTAATTTCTAGACCAAAAGTGCCATAATTTGCCGTTTTCTAGGCACAAATCACCAAAATTTCGCCTTCTCTAGGCCAAAATCGCCAAAATTTTGGGTTTCTAGACACAAATTAAGAATATTTTGCCTTTCCTGAACGAAAATTGCCAAAAATCATACCCTTGCCTAGACTGGCATAGACTAAAATTGCCAAAAGCATACCCTTGGCTAGACTAGCAGTCCGAAAAAGTATACCCTTGACGGCAGCACATCCCCAGATACTTTTACTGTGGGAGAACCCCCCCCCACCGGTGATTTAATGAACGCCCACCTTTCAAAAAGATTAACTGACATCACTGTTGCTCAGAAGAAGGAAAGGATTCATCATTAAAAACGATATGAAGTCCTGCTGTTCGCATTGAGTAAGCTCGGACTGTTTACTAGCAACCATTCTGAATGCAGATTACATTGTAGTTATAACTCCTTGTAGTACTGTTCAGTTGAAATCACAGACTGCTCTTGACCAAAATTATTGATAGTGTAGTGTTTGAAATGACTATCACGTTGAGTCAGATTCTCAGCCCAAATAAATCCCGCTGTTTCTTTCAAGCAGATTGAGAGTGTTTGTCTTTCTTCGCTGCACAATATGGGAATCCGATTTTCTTAGATTCTACTGGGGGTTAACCAAAAAAAGTGAAACTTTTTCAAAAGCCATCATAATTGGTTAAAGTTCTCTTCGTTATCATTGTGTAAGTGTTGTTATCAATGTTTTTATGTTGTTATATGTAATTGTCCTAAAGCGATGTTCTTGTGAATCATATTTAGGCCTATTTAAAAATGTCTGAAGACTGAACTTTATTTTGCTGTGTGCAACCAAGAAAAATGAAATACAGAGATGATGCTGATAAATCTTGTATTTTAGATTCGCAGACCGGTTCGCTTTTAGAAACAGGCCCTGGGTTGCGATTTAATAGGTTCGGGAAGTCTTTGACAGAAATCAATCTTAGCTGTTTGCGTTCGGGAATCGGCCTTGAACGCGAACATTATTTGCGCCTCTATAACAGCGCGGGGGGGGAGGGGTGTTCTTCTATAGTAAAGGTACCTGGGGATGTGCCGCCCTCAAGAGTATACCTTTTCGGATTTCTAGTCTCGCCAACGGTATACTTTTTGGCAATTTTGGTCCAGGCAAGGGCATACTTTTTGGAAGGTTTGGTCTGGCGAAGGCCAAATTTTGGTAATTTGTTTCTAGGAGACACCAAATCTTGGCGATTTTGGTCTAGAGAAGGCCAAATTGTGGCACTTTGAGTTTAGACATTAGTCTAGCTAAGGGTATCATTTTCACAAAAATTTGTCAAGCCAACAACGGTACCATTTTCAAAAATTCTGGCGGCGCACCCCTACCCGAAACTTGGCAGAGAACGCCTTCCCCTCCCGTGCATAACAGTTGCTTTTTTCGTTGCAACCTTACGCGAAGAAGCTTCAAACATTTTGCAGGATGCAAGTATGAAACAAGCTTTGTATCTTGCTGAACGGCATTAATTAAAGAGATCTTGATTACCATCTCCTTCAAGCAAGGGCGCCTACCTTGTAGGAATTGGGTTTATTCGCAGTCCTGTTTTCGCGACATAGTACATATAATTGCTGTCCTGTTGTCCTGCAATCCGAACCGGACGACATAAGATGACGTAAGAATATTTTTGTGGTTTCAAATTCAGGTGTTGATGTAACACGATATCAACTGTTATAAGAGATGACCACAGGGAACCAGACAGCGCGATTTTTGAATATCTATACACGGATTAACAGGACAGCAATTGCTCCGTGTACTATGTCACGAAACAGCTCTGTGAATAAAACCAATTCATACGGTGGACACTAAATGCCATAACCTATTTGGTGGTGCTGTTGTATGTCATACGGTTCCTAACTTACCCTAACTAACCCTAACTTACCCTAACTAACCCTAACTTACCCTAACTTACCCTAACTAACCCTAATTTACCCTAGCTTACCCTAACTAACCCTAACTTAACCTAACTAACCCTAAAAATTTTTTCTAAAACTAACCCTAACCGTTACCGTATGACATACAACAACAACACCAAATAGGTTATGACATTTAGTGTCCACCAATTCATACAAAGTAGGCACCCTTGCTTCAAGCCATACATACAAATACAATGACAGAAAGATGGAAAATTTTAGCTTTTGTCCGTACTAACAACGATTAACCATATTGTAAAAATTAGAAGTACAGAATAGACAATTAGATGTATTCGTTAAAGACGTAGAATTTAGAAGCTGCAAGCTGATTTCAATTGTAAATTTCGATTATTTTGAGAGGAATTGTTATTCGTTTCATGTTTTAGAATCAAAAGTTTTTTATTCACCCATCAATGATTGGAATATAAAAGCTCAACAGTTTCTAAGAATTGTCTTCTAGTTGTGATAGATCTAATAAGTCAGCAGTGAATTTTCCAGAAAACTATTCATAATTTCCGGAAGAGGGTAAGAATTCGACTGGTTAATCCTCCAAATCTGATGCTGCATTCACACTGAATATAATAATAATAAAAATAATAATAATAATTTATTTATTTATTTATTTATTTAAAGTTGGCTAGTACATAGCTACATATAGTAAAATAACAGGATTAAAATGCTATAATTATTAATTAAGGCCAACTACTTAAAAATATACAGGTTGTAAAACAATTTGATAAAATGACTCGATAATACATACAGTTCCAAGCGATACAAATGTTAAGAATAAAATTGCAAGATTATAACATTCTGAACCAGTTTGAATTAGACCTGGTTACAAGCTTTAACCATGGAGCAATGCGGACACCTTTATTTTGAATTAATTTTTTACCCGCGGCTACTACCTTAACATTTTTTACCCGCGGCTGATTACGCCGCTCGCAGTTAAGGTAGTAGCCGCGGATAAAAAAATTTTATTCAAAATAAAGGTGTCCGCATTGCTCCATGCTTTAACTAAACCTGTTTGCTAGTCCGGTTTAGACGAAAATCGCAACAGGTTAAACTTGGATTACAGTAGGTGCGAAAACAGCTTTAGTAAAACTGGTATTGTTGACACCACTTTAAAACCTGTTATATTCCAATGTGAAAAGCTAAGGTCTTCGTTGTTAAAAAAACATTTACCAAGTTAATCGGAGGAATAATTTTAAAGTTTTAATACCAAACGCAGGCAGAATATTTCGCTTATCCGGTATAATTTGTTTCTCTCTTCAGAGCTTTGGTTGCTAGGACCACGTTTACACTGTGCCGGTACAGTTTTGATCCGTTACGAAGTTGTTACGGTGCAAGAGCATCTACACTGCTCCAGAACAAGATTAATGTTTTGATAGAAGGAACGAAAATGTTACGGATTAGAAGGAACAATGTAAACGGGAGGCTGAACCGTTACACTTCTGTTACGGATTCAAAGTTGTACCGGTACAGATACATTTACCAGTTGTACAGTTGTACCGGTCTAGATACATTTACCTGTTTCACAGTTGTACCGGTCTGGATACATTTTTTTTTCATTTTGTCTTTTTTACCCATGGTAGCCCCTCAGTCAAAGAACTGATTTACAGGGAGCCATACAATGGTTAATCTAGAATTACAACACTTTCCTGGGGTTTTCTTTTAGTTTCTTTTCCAGATGCTACAACAGATGATTTTCTTTTCTTTGTAGTTTTCTTCACTCTTTTCGTTGTGAATTCGTCAGAATCCGAATTTTCTGACACAGCTTCATTGCTGGCAACCTGCATACATAAAGATATTATTTCAACAGAAATTTAAGGCAGTATGGCAAATTTACTTGGAGTTGAGAATTCTTGTGACTTTACTATGGCTTTGAATGAATTTTCAGGTTTCCTTGTGGTCCGTGGCTCCTGCTGCAATTCTTTGAATGTGTTATGAGGACACAGATGTTGGTTCACAGAGAGGCAAGCCTGACGATCTTTCTCCACTGTCTGAGATTGTCAGACAGAAATGATTAAGTTTATTTAAAGTTGAACATTGTAAGTACCATTCATAGCCGGAACTCGGTGACTTTTTTGGCTATTGATGGTACAATGTTTTGCAATTTTTGTGTTTTTAGTTTTAATGATAAATATATATATATAAAGATTGTCAGGCTTGCAAAAAGCGGTAAAACTGTGTTAAATGTATGGTTAAAGAACGCCAATCAACCAGCATCCTTTGCGCGCTTCGCTTGTTGCCTTTCGACTGCGGCGGCCATTTTCATATGACAACATTCTCTGCAAAGCGCGACCACAAAGGATGCTGGTTGACCGGCGTTCTTTAAACCTTCAAGCGTTCCTTTTGTTGCTATGAATTTTAAACATAATAACTCTTTTGGTTGACCCATTGTAACAGCTTCTCCCATTTGATAAAACTAGTAAGGGCCTGATTACATGGGAGTTTTCACCATAGGGCTTGGATTTCAGCCCTCTTGCCCGAGGTGAAATTCCAGCTCCCCTCTCTGGTGAACGACTTGTAAATTGCTTTTGGAGATTAAATTCCAGCCCTGGGTTGAAAACTCCTATGTAATCGAAAATATTTTCACCGCGGGTAGGAGGGCTGAAATCCCAGCCCTATGGTGAAAACTCTCATGTAAAACGCCTTGAAATGTCTCATAAAACAGATCTTATTTTTGAAACTTACTTGCGTTATTTTTTCACTGCTCAATTCAGACTTTTCAACCAGAAAATCCAAATTTACAGCAATCTTCCCTTCAATTGCCAGATCTTTCCTCGGACCTTCTACAATGTAGCATACCGTTGCATATGGTGTGAAATGAAAATCCTCCTTCAGCACTCCATCAAGAATAAACTGAACAACCACCCTCTCACAAGCCTCTCTGGTTATTGATGGCCTCGAGACAGATCCTACCCGTAGGTTTGATTTTCCTTTTCCAAGCCATGCTTCCACAAGTTTCAATGCCGTTAATCTCTCTTGCTTGGTCCTCGCGGTCTCGATTATTGTAATCAAGGGTTTAGTGTACTGAGTGATGTCTTTAGTGACCACTGAATGACCTAGAATCAATCAAGGGAACTTTAGTGGTGAATCACAGAATTAATGATGAAAGGCACTTTATCGGTGATGCATGGAATTGTACACCTTTACCAAGCCATGCTTCTGCAGGTTTAAAAGTTGTCACTTGCTTTCTCAAGGGTGGGCATGTTGCAGTGAGGACAGTGGTCCCATGTATTTCCATATAACTGGTTTATTTCTCCCATACTATGTTAATGTCTGTCCCTATAATCAGGTTTATTTTGAACTCTTTTCTACAATATCATTTTGCAACCAACTTGGACTGTTCATGTTCTTGGATGTTGGTCAATATTTGTCCTAAAAATTGGGTTTATCGGAGTATTGTAAAAATGTATGTCTCCAAAACCAGTCTTTTTACGAGCGCAATTTATACTGGTACGCTGAAAAATGGGTGGGTGAAATCATTTTTCCAAGACATACATAGGACCACCAAAAACACAGCACACGCCCACCCTTGCTTTTTTTGCCCATCCTTGTTCAATGATTTTAATAAAAGGTTTTGTATATTGATATTAAATGTATTTAATTTGTATATTTTGTAAAGTAATCAAAGAAACGTTAGTTTTGACTCGCTTGGCACTTTTGCCAAGCCATGCTTTCCCTAATTTGGAAATAACGTTATTTTTAGATAACTATTTAATTCGGACCAGGCTATTGCATCCAAAGTTACGAGCATAATTTCAAAACTTACGTTTAAGGCTTAGTGAGACGAACATTTTGAAATTTTGCACACTGGTTCAAGGGCGCATACCTTGTATGTATTGGGTTTATTCGCAGTCCTGTTTTCGTGACATAGTACTCGGAGAAATTGCTGTCCTGTTAATCCGTGTATAACAGTGATTTTCAAATTCTAACGTCTATCAGTGTTGACCAATCAAAAATCGCACTGTCTGGTTCCCTGTGGTCATCTCTTACAACAGTTGATATCGTATTACATCAACACCTGAATCTGAAACCACAAAATCATCTTACGTCATCGTACGTCTTCCGGTTCGGATAAAACGACTACAATACAACAATTGCTCTGTGTACTATGTCACGAAAACAGAACTTAGAATAAACCTAATTCATACAAGGTAGGCGCTCTTGATTGGTTTCAAGGTTCTTTCAGCGTGATTTTTCGAATATTAGTTATTTTTGTCTCATACGAAGCATCGAAAATGGTCGATTTATTTTACACAAATTCACTGACCTTTCTTTATTCGCTGACAATTATCACACATTTCATTACAATCACTAGGTCCCCAGTCTTCTCCAAAATATCGACCAATCGCTGATCTCCTACAGCTCTTCAAATCATTGCAATACCGCACCATTGCATAAAAGTTTTCGAGACCATGGTCCGCAAACACCGCTGAAGTCTGGCGGGAAACATCAGAGAATTTGTAGAATACGATGCAACGAGCGGGATTTTGATTTCTTCCCGCACGACCACTTTCTTGGTAATAGTTCTGTATTGACTTGCTAATGGTGTAATGTATGACGAAACGGACGTCTGGCTTGTCTATTCCCATCCCGAAGGCAATAGTGGCAACGATTACCTAAATGAGGAGGAAGACAGGTCAGTGACGTGTTAGAATTGCAGTAAGTCTATTCCGTGGTCTATCTGCGCTAAAAGTATATATTTACTTCAGCGGGGGCGTATTGACAATGCGAGGGAGAAGCGAGAGGAGAACGGCAATATTCTGTTCACTTCTTGTTTCTCCCTCGCAGTGTCCTCCTGGCATACGCCCCCGCAGAAGTCGATATAATCTTTTAGGGCCTTTTAGCGCTGATAGACCACGGGAAGGACTTGGAGCGAGTCTAGTGACGTGTTTGCAGTGGCACTTTCTCCTAACTCGCTCTAATGCTCACTTTCTCCTAATTCGACAAATCCCCCTCCCTCTTCTCTCCGAGATCGGTTTTCCAATTTGTTCAAATCCGTAGAATAATTGTCAAAAGAGGAGTTAGGTGGCTAGATCCTGACTCTTGAGAGCAAATAAGGGCGTTTGTTAGCAATAAAAAGGGCGTCTGCCAAGGGCGAAAAGGGCGACCATACCTGGATGTTGTTTTCAATCCAGTTCCTATGATTCAATTGTTTCTCTTCATTATCCATCCAAGCATGGTAGCAGCATGCATTTATTCCACGTTTTATCAACTCAGACGCAACTTGCTCTGTGTCCTTTCTTGAAAAGCAATACACAATCCCTGCAAAGAAACACTCATCAGTAAATATGACGCAAAATAAATTCTGAAGGAAATCAGGAGAATCATATTTGAGGTACAAAATTTATTTCTAGATAAAGATAACAGCGCTTATAACTGGAAATATATGTTTTTAAATTAGAATGGATTTCCAGCGAGGACTTCGTTAACTACTATGCTTCTTTAACTTAAGAAAAAGGAAATCAACACGAGGACAGTTGAGAAGCTGTACAATGGGAAATCTTTGAAAGTTCATTAGACCACAATCTTAGCCAAAACTCTTGAGACACTTTGCTTTTTGGAGGAAATTCCGAGTTAAGACCCCCCCCCCGCCCCCTATTGCAGGATGACGGAAATGTCATAGATATTTTACAACTATGTGTTCTTCAATCAAACCAACATTGCAATGGGGGGGAGGGGGGTATTTAGCAGTGGAATGTAGTAGTTTGCAGGCAGGGGGTATCTTTCAACACAAAACGCATTTGTCTCAACGAGTTTTGTCTAGGATTGCAGTTCATGCAGGCTTAAGTTCTCCTTTTAGCTAAAAAAGAGACCAGTGCATTTAAATTTTGCAGAAAATGATGCTAAACAAGCAACATGAATGAAACTTCCTTGGCAGTCTCTAAGCAGGAAAATGACTGTAAAAACAGGAATCACAACAACGGCATCCTTGATGCGCAAGAAGACTGGGATTGGGCAACTATATACCACATACAATAAAAGCGCAAATCTTCAGCCAAAGGATTTCTTTCGTTGTTGAAACAATTAGTGATCTTAAGATAGTAGCTACAGGAGTATTTGGCACTTGATTAGTTTCAGCTTACCTGACTTATTTGGAAATTCATCCTTGATCATGTTTGCTAATTTATTCGACTTTTCATTGTCAGAAGATGGTGCAGTATGGACCTGGAGAGAACAAATACTGAAACGTTCATGTCAATGA
>REGM01000454.1:118373-131001 GCA_004194415.1 Aurelia aurita
GTTGCACATACTTCAAAGAATCAAATATGAAAAGTTGTGCCGCTGTGTTGTAATCCATTGACTTTGCAGCCAGAACAGTCAAGCAGACAGGGTTTGAGCTCCATCAACACCTAGCATCATGACAAGACAAGGAGTCACAAATTAGCGCCTAGCTACTTCTGTGATCCCAGTGCTTGGTGCTAAAAACCGCAACTTCACCTTCACCATCAAAATATGTTTTCTATGAGAAAGACTTTGTAGGATATTTAGTCATTCTATATTTTTCTCAACAGCAAACCCAAACTTTCATCCAGAAGTGAACCCCCATTACAAATCAGAAAATTTGCTTCACAACCATCACTCTATGAACAAGAGCATCCAAGAAACCAGAAACTCACAGGTACCGTTGCTAAGAAGACTGTCAAGGAGATGGGACCCTATGCATGGACACCATTAGCAACAAGAACTGCTGTTGGTTATGGGGAAGACCCATATTTTGTGAATCTGAAGCAAAATAAAAAGACTAATAGACCAACTTCTGCTCCACCTTCTAAAATGAGGTAATAAACGTTTTTCTCTCATATACAGTATGATCTATTCTTTCAACCAGTGTGAAAATTTTGTCTGTGAGATAAGATTTTAAATTTGGTACAAAGTTATGCAATGAGAAGATTAATTTTTTCTATGAAAGGCATCCAAAATTGAAACGCTGTCAGATAAATCAATTGAAAAAATAGATAATCAAATGATGTCTGATTCTCAAATTTGGTAATAAAATGCTGGACTAATTTTATATAACTCTTTCGCAATTTTGTGCTTCTTGTGTGCAGAGTGATACTGTAGTATGGCATCAGTTTTGATTATTGGAAACTATCATTTTTATCACAAGGATTTGTTTGTGTAACGGATACAGGTGGATAGTTTCAAATCCCTGGAAACCCCAGAGAGAGAATATTAAAACTAAAAGTTTGCATTATATATTAATGAAGGCCTGATTAATTCTAAAATAGTCTGTGGGCTCAGTGTGTGCACTAATTCTCAGAGTCTTTGAATGCTCCGACAGCAGATAGCTTTGAAAGCCATCACATGGTTCCATTCCAGTTATCTACTGTGTTTCGTAATTAAAGTGAATGAATGGAGCTTAGTGGAGAAATTCCACTTCCAGATTCTACTTGTTGCCTTTTGTAATCTGTATAGGAAAGAATAAAGAAATGTAGTACAGAACAATAAAGAAGGGCAGAAATGACTAGAGAATGACTCAAATATCTTTGAAAGATAGGATCAGAAATAATGCATATAATAGGACAAAGAAAATGCCTACACATGTGCTGAAATCATCAAATACAACAGGCTAATTTTGGACCTATGCACGCATAACTTTTGATTCCTTTATTCCCTGTAGGGATCAATGGGGTTGGGGGGAGACAAGCCATGATCCTTAAACGAGATGCCATACGGAAGTCTGCTTTTAGATTTGCAGTTATGAAATCCTGTTCTTTTGAAGACTTAGAAGTGAAAATAGCTACTAAAATTATGAATGAAACCTATCTTGCAATATTATGTAAATTACAGTATATCATCATCAAAAATATTTAGCAAAATATTATGTTACTTTCAATCTGTTTTTCATTTTCCATTCAAGGCGTTCTGGTTCCTTCAATTCCCTTGATACTACCTCCTCTCCATCTCTGACAGGTAAGTCAAAAGTCAAGTAAAACTTTTTCAGAATATGATTTCTAAGGCTCTCAAGTGAATTCCTCACAGGTTTTGAGCCTAATAAAGTCTTTAGAAATAGTGTGAATTTCATCATAAAAGTTGTTTTGTTTTGGCCATGTTTCACCAATTGAAACCCAGCTAACTAATATATCAGAAAATGAGTGACGAATTAAGCAGAGTTTTAAGTGCTAAAAGTGGTAAAATGTTGTTATTTTAGCCTCACTGGTAACATCCCATTCATCAACGAAGAAAAGGTGGTCAAAGAAAGGATATTTGAAAGAATCAGAAACGCTTTGTGTGCAAGCTTTTCTAAATGGATCAAAAGAAAGATCTGCAAGAGTTGTGGCTAAAAGTCTTTCACAGGTAAGACTAGGCGAAGCTTATTGACATAAAAACATTACTGATAACAGTTTATAAAATAGAGATCATATACTTCTTTGTTAATAAAGAAGTGTTTATTGATTGTTGGTCAGATTTTCAGAGGACTCTCATGAAAAGCACTTTCGAGTGAATGAGGCCTTCCTCTATAAATATTTTTATTATTATTATCATTGCAGTTTTGATGAAAAAACTGATAAAAACATTTGTAGCAAATTACACCACCGTCGAGAAACGAAGTTGATGTCCTTTACCTTTTCCAAGTAATAACTGTAAGCAGCATTTGATACAGGGTTCGAAATCTTTTCACATTTTTCTTGAGAAATGTTCTTTTTAGACAGTTCCAATTTTATGAAGGAAGAATTAGGGAAACTTTGATTTATCGTTTTTCACGAGGATAAATGCTTTTTTAAGAATTGTTACTCCTTTTTACTGAGAATCCTTGTAAAGTAAGGTTCGTCAGTTCCTTGCACAGATCGCCACAAATGCGGACATCTCTATGTTAAGAGATACGAATCGGGTACTAGGTACATTTTAGCATATTAAATCCAACCCTTCCGAAAAAAACATTAAGTACTTCTTTCATTACTAGCTCTTAGCAGAAGCCACAAACAAACTCAGCCTTCCTTCAGCTGGACGCAAGATATTTCTTCCTGATGGTGAGCTAGTTATCAGTCCTCATCAGCTGTACAAAGACTGCACTGTGTATGTATCGATGGGAGATTCATTCAAAGATCCGTATGAAGNTGTTACCTGAAAAAAGGACAAATGGCAAGAAAATAACATTATCCAGACGAATGAAAGACCTCGCTGAAAGCCACAGACACAAGATTCTGGTATTCAGAAATGGAGAAAGCAGTGAAGGGATTGAAATTGTGGCTAACAGATTTGACGAGGTAATTTGTTTTGATTAAATAATGGATAACAGCATTGCTACTAGCCACTACTTGAACAAGTTGGAAAGACTACCGAGTGTGTCAAAAAATTTATAGACGTTTGAAAGCCTGTAGCTCTCAAACCACTTTTCAGATTCCCATAAACTGATAATACCTGTGTAGCTAACATATAAACTTAGATAAGAAAATTTAGTTTGTCAAAATTGGTCGTATCGTTCACAAATTACAAGCGATTTTATAAATCGGCTTGATAGGTAGCAATTTGATCAAGGATTTTAGGCTAGTTTTGAAGGATTTTTAGATGAAGTGTTTTTATGAAGTCGCTTGTAATTCGAAAACGATACGACCGATTTTCACAAACTAAATTTTCTTATCTTAGTTGATATGTTAGCTACGCAAGCATTATCAGTTTATAGGGATCTGATGAATAAATGGTTTGAGAGCTACAGGCTTTCAAACTTCTATAGAATTTTTTGACTCATGTGGTACGAAAGTATCTCTGTTTACAGAACACAATAGGTTAGAATTGCGGATAACTTGGAAGTTAATTTTTCCTTCCTCATTTTTAGTTTCTAAATGATTGTACTGGCAAACTTGGCTTGAATAGTGGCGCTCGCACGCTATATGATTGGCAAGGGAATGAAATCCGCAGTTTTTCAGATGGTAAGAATTTTAGCATAAATAGCTGCTTTTTCTTTGTAACGTTATTTCTATTGCTTCAATTCAATTCAATTCAGTTTTAAATACACATAGAAATACATCCTAATACAAAGTTATCAGTAAAAAATGTGTATTCTATACGACCCAAGAGAATCATAGCTTATCGAGCCTGGGCCGTTAACTTAAATGAAATAGGTAAAATTAACAATAAAATAGTACTAGTACAATGCAGCTATTTCAAAATTTAACAAAGAGACTAAATATATGAAGGATAGACACTGTGAGGGTATAACGGAACAGTATGTTAGTAATCGAAATCTAAGTACATTTAGTAGTTTTTATTACTCTGTGTTTAAAATGTTTTGCAAATGCTTTTGCTTCCTGGGTTTTTTTTCATTGGTTCCACGTTTTTTCTAAAGTTATCAACGGCCAGTTGGTAAATGCATTTGCTTTTATTTTGATGACTCTTGGTTCAGTTTTTATCCAAGTCACAAGGATCGTGAGATGTGGTCATGTTGAAAAGATACTGATACGGGGCAGTGATTGTCCAATAATATTAGCTGCTTAGTACTGAATATACCCTTTGCACAATTCTTTATAAAAATAAGCAAATCAAATCTTTAAAACACAGTTTACATTCAAGGGGCTCTTCATGTACTCTCAGGTACCAAATAGATGCCCCCTATTTATTGAATTTCGCAAAGTTGTCCCACCCCCAATCCTTATTAGGACCCTCTGCTAATTTATTTCATGAACAATGTGAGCAAAAATAATGTTCTTTGACTCAGGAAAAATCGATTAAAAGTTGATGGAAATGATACTATCAGTTCGAAATATTTACACCCCCCACTATGTAAAGACAAAGACTTATTTAGTTTTCAAACTTTTCCCAACCCCCCTTATTTAAGCCCCCTTCTTTTTGGCACCTGAGAGAGAGTATGTAACGTAGCTACAGCTTTTAAACCATTGCTTTTTTTTTATTGTTTAGTTCCTGTGATGGATTCAGCACTACAGATGTCTGGTGGCTGGAAGCAAGGTCCAATTTGGGTTTCGAGAGGAGAGAGATTTAGCCCATCTGGAGCTTATGACTTCTTCGTGTCTGTTGCATTGAGCTTTAAGGAAAGTATGGGTCATGTGGAGCAAGGTCTTGAGTTGGTATGTTCATTTTTCCTCAAAAAGCTCTGTTGTCGATTTCCTTTAGTTCTAAAAAGGAACGAATTTCTTTTTAAACTTTCTTTCAATTATAGGGTCCTCTACGAACAGTTTTGAATAATATCTGCTGGAATCAACTCATCGGGAAGCTCATTTCTTTCCTACATGTGACAATAATTGTGTCATTCGGTTAACTTTTTGTTCAAGAAGAGATTATAGTAGCCTCCGAGGGAGGAGCCTCCTTATTGGTTTCCAAAGCTTCCAGCCTGTGTTCCAGAGCCTCCTATTGTCCTTGTTCATTAAACTTCCTTAACTTCGGCAAAATATCTAACGAATTTATCCTTGTTCTTTCGGAATTAGTTTCGTCGTAGATTGTAGGCTTGGCTTACAAGTAACATTTTTTGCAAATATTTAGTTCCATCCATTTTGTAATTCCTTTAGTAACTTCCGAAGACTTTAGATTCTTTTTAAAAGAATCACTCGCAACGTGCCCTTTATTTATTGAATTTTTGCATGGGTAGTAAATTCATTAATTTGATTTCGTTTCTAATTATTCCAGTACAAATCAAGGCAGCAAGGTGAACATGTTGACGTCCCAACGATAATGTCTTTGTCAGATGCTGAAATCGATAAACATATCAAACTGGTATGGAATCTGTTTTCATTGTTCAATATACCATGTCATTCTGTTTTATAAGGTATTTTTTAAAGGGGGTCTGCTTCAACCAGCATGCCTTGCACGTGCCATCTCTTGGCTGGCCTTTGTTGTCGCCATTTTCATGGGCCATAAAAATCGCGACAACAAAGAGATGACGCGTGCAAAGCATGCTGGTTGAAACAGACCCTTTAATCAACCAAGAGATGGCACGTGCCTTTAAATCAGCTTGTAAATATTTGGACTTTATCCTGTAAGAAAATTGACATTGTAAATATGATGAAAATGAAATGGAACAAAGTGTTTGCCACTTTCGACCTCTTTGTATCGACATAGATTCTTTATCTGGGTCCCTTGAATCTCTGCGGCAAACCCTGCTCAACATGGACTCATAATAAAACAGTGAAAAAGCTGGCCATATTTTGAGCATTCAACAATCAAATCATGATCGAATCACTGCCTTGCCCCGTTTTCAACCGTAATTCCTCAGAAGTGAAATGCAACAAAAATCGTGTTTAGCAAACATTTAAAGACCCTCTGCTAACCATGTGGCTNATGGAACAAAGTGTTTGCCACTTTCGACCTCTTTGTATCGACATAGATTCTTTATCTGGGTCCCTTGAATCTCTGCGGCAAACCCTGCTCAACATGGACTCATAATAAAACAGTGAAAAAGCTGGCCATATTTTGAGCATTCAACAATCAAATCATGATCGAATCACTGCCTTGCCCCGTTTTCAACCGTAATTCCTCAGAAGTGAAATGCAACAAAAATCGTGTTTAGCAAACATTTAAAGACCCTCTGCTAACCATGTGGCTTTGCACGCCGTTGCTGTCCCAGAATGCACTGCAAATGGAATTTAAAGTCTCTGATGCTAGGCCGGGTTGTGCTGTTTTCTCATGCGCAGCACGCAAAGCCTCATGGTTAGCAGAGGGTCTTTAATCAACAAACCGTATCATAAGTACGAAGAAGAGAGTTCATTTTACCTACTAACTGCAAAATATGTTTTGTCGCTCAACAGTTTCCATATTTTTAAGACTAAAAGTTACCAATAGAATCTCCAGCCAGCTTCCACAACAACTAGTCCAGTTCTTGTCAATTGAATTCGAAATTCGAAAAGCTATTTTTTGTGTATGAAATCTCGCAGTCTGATTGGCGCCCCAACCTCTTGTGGTGAGAGCCTAAATAGGACGACGTTTTCAGTGTAGTATTTGAGGCTCTGTTGACCAAAGTAATGTCATTTAAGTCAAAGAACGGAGGGAAATGAGGTACTCAGGTAATAAGTCTAGTATCGTCATAGAATAGTGTTTCTCGAAGGTTCAAAGACCTTTGGCAAGCATTCTAGCAAAAACCTAATATATTCATAAGTTGTGAAACCAGAGAAAATCCCTTCCACTTAGCTTCGATAAAATGTTTAGCGACCATGAATGAATTTCAACAGAGAAGGAAGCCTTCTCTAAAATTGTGTGTTCTTCCTTGTATTTTTGCCATCTTTACAGGATAATGAAAAAGTTGAATTGAATTGAATAATGTAGCCCAATTTTTTATTTAGATAACCAATGCAATCGAGCGAGAGAAACTTGCATTCAAACGACTCAAGGGCCAAATGAAAACATTAAAGAATATGCGAACAGAAGAGGCAGCTGTCGGAAACTCTTACAAATTTCAACATATCACTGAAGTCGGTGAAAACAGTCGACTTGTTGGAACGAGAGGATATCGCCTCAAACTTAGGCTGAATGGCAATGTTGAGTCAGAAGCGATAACGATCCATTTCAGCACGAAAGATTTATGCAAAGGAAAGAAGACTCAAGAGCAACAATTGCAAAGTTTCTTTGACTTGCTGAACAGTAATGAATCGCTGAAAGAGTGTTTTATTGGCCATGGAAGGAGAACGTTGTTTAAGAGAGCATTTCTTGGAAATGGATCTGAAATTAGGGATATCTCGGATATTGATAGTGATGCCGAAGTTTGGTTATCGCTTGGAGAAGATTTCGTGCCCTTCGAATGTGAGTATCTATATTGTTGTGGTGTTTCTTGCCGTTCTACTGTTACTACAGGATGTGCCGAAAATGTTTTAAGAATCTCCAAAATTTGATAAGAATACCAAATTTAAAATCATCTTCTCGAGCAATTACGTCCAAAAAAGAAACCCATTTTTTTCAGATAAAGCTTACCTATATGATAGCTTTATTTACCAAGTCTTGCTGTTTTGAGAATTGCATGGTTTTGATGCATAGATAATTCATCAAACCCATTGTTTATTTCAGCTCAGCCTTAAGCTTTGTCCTAAGTGTCAGAAAGGAATGAAATCAAAGATTGTAATGTTGATGAAAAATTATAAGATAAGTTTTCTGAGAAAAGTTTGCCTGAGAATAATTTTTTCTCGAGATTTTATTACATACCCTTTCCTCCATGACGAAAATCTTGTCATTGCTAAAATTAATTTGATCATTGCAAATATCGGTAGTATTTTGCAAGTTTAAGATCAGCAATGTTTATTTCATCATTAGTGACTTTTTGGATAACTTTCCTTTTCAATATATTTCCTAGTGATGATAAGTTAGTTCTAGAGTCAAAAAGCCCAACGGGAATCTCCAAAATGAATAATTAGATAAAATGTTATTTATTTACTGGCTTTTGCATCTTAAAGATCTTCCTAACAAAAACAGAGAGTACGAAGTTAAGCCAATCCAAAGCAGGAAATCTTTCTCTTTTTATCGCAGATGAGATCATTGGAATAGCTACCGATAAAATAAGACTGATCAATTTATGGAATCAGAAATCAATAATAGAACGAGAACCTTGGCTTGGAGCTGATGAGAAATTAGCGAAGCCATCTTTATGGACAGCAACAACAACCCTTTCTNTGGTTCATTCAAATCTATCTAGTACTCTAGGTACTACGATTTTTCAAACGTGGATAGTTTTTTTTGGCGCACCCGGTATGATAGCTTTATTTACCAAGTCTTGCTGTTTTGAGAATTGCATGGTTTTAATGCATAGATAATTCATCAAACCCATTGTTTATTTCAGCTCAGCCTTAAGCTTTGTCCTAAGTGTCAGAAAGGAATGAAATCCAAGATTGTAATGTTGATGAAAAATCATAAGATAAGTTTTCTGAGAAAAGTTTGCTTCAGAATAATTTTTTCTCGAGATTTTATTACATACCCTTTCCTCCATGGCGAAAATCTTGTCATTGCTAAAAGTAATTTAATCATTGCGAATATTGGTAGTATTTTGCAAGTTTAAGACTAGCAAAGTTGGCACATGTTTATTTCATCATTAGTGACTTTTTGGATAACTTTCCTTCAATATATCTCCTAATGATGATAAGTTAGTTCTAGAGTCAAAAAGCCCAACAGGAATCTCCAAAATGAATGATTTGATAAAATGTTATTTATTTACTGGTTTTTGCATCTTAAAGATCTTCCTAACAAAAACAGAGAGTACGAAGTTAAGCCAATCCAAAGCAGGAAATCTTTCTCTTTTTATCGCAGATGAGATCATTGGAATAGCTACCGATAAAATAAGACTGATCAATTTATGGAATCAGAAATCAATAATAGAACGAGAACCTTGGCTTGGAGCTGACGAAAAGTTAGCGAAGCCATCTTTGTGGACAGCAACAACAACCCTTTCTATAAATGACATAGAAAGGCAAGAAATACCAGAGACTACTGTGGAGGAGGAGAAGATGAGACTTGTTCAAAGTGCGAATGAATCAAGGCTGAGGACTGATGAAATGTTTTTACAGAATAGAAAAGATGCGAAGCTGGCTTTGTATCCAGATGTTCAAATGGTTCGAAAAGGAAGAGAACAGGATCTTGATTTATGGGGAGAAGATGCCAGTCAATGGATATTTAACCAGGTCTGTTTAATAAAGTTTTTTAATTACTTTATATTTATAAAGAAATCTTCTTTCGCTAAAATTTTGTTTGCTATTGTCTCTCCGAAGAACACGATATATGTGGCAATATGATATTCTAGGCCGTCATCCACTGAGCAAGTTTGCTTGAAAAATAATATGAAACTATGAATACCTCAATAGTAGAATAAGAAAGTTTGGCAATCCCTGTAAGATAGGGAAAGACCTTTAAGAAGTTACTTCAAGAAATACACGATGGTTTAATGTTGGACGGACTTTAGCATCAGTATGCATTATTTATTGGGAGGTATCATTGGTACCTCAATTATTTTCGTCAAAAACTGTCCACAGCATTATAAATAATTGTAATTGGTGTCTTGCCTTTATACAAGTGTTTATATTCGTCTCTTCTGGTGGGGTTTTTAATTACTTTGCCACTAAACTGTGCACAGCTTGTGTAAAAAGCATGGGACACAATTGATTATACATCCGATGTTTGGGATTCCAGCATTCTTCAGCTTTCATTATCATTCGTTCTTTTACCAGTGTATTTTGACACTTTGTTTTCTACGGCTTGCAGGATGGCACAATAACAAACAAACAATTTCGAAACTTGGTGCTTTCTGTCAAAGAACAAACAATCATGTTTTTGAATGATGAGCAGAAAATTGAAGGCTATGGGGTTGGATTGGCAGTGAAGGAAATTCAGAGATTTCTACAGGAGAAGAAAGAAGGAGAGCAAGAAAATTCGTAAGGAGAATTTAAAATCTTTACCATTTCGCATGCATTTGAATTTTATTGTTATTCTTTATACACTAGGAAATCAGTACCAAAAAATGCGTGATCCACAAAGAAGAAAATTGACCAAGAGAGGATCAAAAGGCAAACCAACCTATTTTGACCAAAACGGACTAATCCTTCCTAATTTCTGTGCTTGGATGTTCGTCTGTGTAAAGTTTTCTGATGAAAATTGTTTGCAGTTATTTTATAGTCTGTTACTGATCGAAGGTGACTTCCTTGTTTTGAAAACCCTAAATTGCATCTTCTGTTTGACATTTTATACTAAATTTCTTTATTCGCTTATGTATATGTTTTGAAAGACTAACGGAATTTATTTTGAGGTAGGGCTGCTGTTTGGCATCAAAATAACGTCAAATTATTTATGTCGCCTTTCTATTTTCTACTTTCTATTAGCGACGATGAATCTTTGCATTGTAAGTTTCATCAACCCAACTTTAGTAATTCTCGTTTAAAATATTTATCACTTCACTACCTAAATGTCCAGATTTTTCTGTGCGATCTGCTTTCTCTGATAACACCCATGATTTGCTTGAACCTTGTCTTAATTTCTTGACAGAAATTCAACATCCACAAATCCTCGACAAAAATGGAAACTAACATCAGATGGACAAATTGCCTCGGTTATGTCACCTGATTTATTCCTAACAAGCCTCAGTGACTTGAAAATCGAAGTTCCTTTGCCACCTGAACAGAAAGTTGAAGTTGAAGAGGTAGTACCACCAAAGCTGACGTCATCATCTAATGGGTCTAGTAGTGAAAGCACAAGGGAAAAGAAAGAAGGTAATATTACTGGAATCTTTTGCTGTGTTTGTTCGCCCTTATTATGCATTTCCAGAAACCCTGCTGCTTACTAGAGGCAAGGTTATTGCTTGCAGTGAAAGTACGTGCATAAGCACCTTCAACGTTAAGAACCTACAGGCCGAAATTTATTTGTTTGCCCTTAGAAAAACTGCGATTATTGCTCTGAAATACTCCAGGAATCAGTTATCCACAAACGATAAAAAGCGAAATAAAGAATTTCGCTTCACTTTGGCAGCAATAGGACAATAACTCTAAAGATGGCGGCCGTGCAAAGCATGCTCGTAAAAGGCTCCCTGACGACCACCTAACGACATAAAAATTTCGGTCTGCCGTTTCGACTAGCTAGCTGTGATAAAGTTCGGTACAAGAAATCAATGTAAACATATAGGAAAATTTTGTAATTCGAACGCGAATCTTTAATAAAAACTTCAATTCGTATCAAAACTTTACTTCTTCTACTTGGAAAGGTTTCCTTTCGAACCATGTTGCATTCGATTCGAATTTAAGCTGGCAAGTCGAAACGGCAGACCAAATTTTTATGTCGTTAGGTGGTCGTCAGGGAGCTTTTTACCACCATACTTTGCAGCAAAACACAACAGAGTTTTTGGAGCCGCCATCTTTAACGTTATTGTCTATTAGCTAAACTGATGGAGTGACTGTAAGAACCTTAGCAGGCTGGGCTCATAAGTTTAGATTTTGTGTGCTGGCTATTCTGCACTTTATTTTGTATCTCACTGAACTGAATGAAACTTTGTTTTTCAAGAAAAGTCCAGTTTTTCAGATGCTTAAAAGTCCCCTTCTTAAAAAAAGCATGTGTGTATTGGAAAGAATATGTGGAAGGGCCTGCTGGATGAAGCACCATCGTTTGCAAACATTTTGCTCAATTAGAGAATGATTTTGTGCCCAAATATGGTTGATTTTCGCACATTTTACCAGCGCTTTGAGGGCTGCAGCCCCCAAACCCTTCTCGAACTCTGGGACACCTAAGGTAAACTGTGCACTCCTGAGACCTTTCATTTTCATTTAATTTTATAATTTTATACAGGGTAAGAATTCAACTAAAATACATAATTGCTTTACAAACTGCCCTGTTAAATAAAGAAAAACTATAAATTTACAATATGCTGATATAAGATCTAAGTATAATAAGAACGTATCAAAGTAAAAGGAACAGTTTGAGAATGTTCAGGATCTGGCATTTTTCAAGGACGTTTTCAACTGGGTAAAAGTATTGGCTGTTTTAATTTCTGTATTTTGATCGTTCCACAAATTTGCTCCTCTATACGAGAAGCATTTTTGGCCACTTGCAGTTTTTAGAAACCTCTTTTTCAAGTAGGAACTGCACCTCACATCCTTAATTAATTTCCTCTTCTTTATCTTTCTTCTAACTAGAAGACGGCGAGACAGTTAAAAAGAAGAAAAAGAAAACAAAAAAGAAGGAAAAAGAGAAGAAGAAATGGTGGAATTTTGGATCAAGTAGCGGCAGTGATAGTAGTGATTCTGAAAATGAAATAGGAAAAGAAAAAACGAAATCATTTGATGACATTAGAGTTAGAATGAAAGGAACAAGCAGCGAAGATGATAGAGGATCAACTGCGAAGGAGAAGAAGGAAGGGGACAAGGAGGATGAATTAGAAGCAAAGGAGGGGGCTGAAGCAGACAAAGAGGGGGCTGAGGCCTTTAGTGAGGTCGGAGTTAAAGCGTGGGAGGGTGAAAGAGGG
>REGM01000454.1:132046-154190 GCA_004194415.1 Aurelia aurita
GACATGCCCCGGGAGGGGGGGGGTATACGGCTTGTGGATGTACGAGGGTCTGCCGCTCGGTTTTCCGAAAGCCACCCTCTTCTAATTGCCAAAATTTGCCTTCGTACCCATTTTTATGATGAATTTTGGCGGAAAACTACCCATTTTTAACGATTTTTTGCCGATTTCAGCCAAACCGACCCATGTCTCAGGAAATCTGCCAAAAAATGACCCTTGTTTAGATAATGTTGGGCCCAAAACCCACCCATATGGGCGGCACATACCCGTAATCTCAACATTTTATGTACCTCCCCCCGGGGACATGCCTTCATTTCCAGTTAATTTTTCCAACCCCCTTGCCTAACTACAAGTCTAGAAATTTCGATAAAGAAGATAGATAAAGAAATTAAACCCGAACGGATATCCAGACCTAGAATATTTCGACATATTATGTCATGTATTATCAAGTTGCTTTGTATTCGTAAACATCTTTTTCGTTTTTAGATGACAAGGAAAGTAAGAGCGTCGTTGCCGTTGAAATGGAAAAAGGAGTATGTAGATCTTTACTATTTATTTTAATTCCACAAGAAAAAACAAAAATTAAATTTTTATTAGTGTGTCTGTAAATGAATTTGCGACTCCGTTTTCCCCAAAGTTATGGGAGACGATAGCGCAATGATTAAAGGAAGTAGACATAGCTATATTGAGTGGTCGCTATATATAACTTAAAACTGTCATTACTAATGCCATATTTTCTTGATTTTCTGTCAGAAATGGAGAGTTCCAAGATGTTCAAGCTGCTAGTGCAAGTGAAGTTGAATTTGAACAGGTAAAATATACAACGTAATAATAAATGTTGTGAGCGACGTGTGGCAATAGTTTCAGCAAATATACATAAAATTCTGTGTTAAATAAACTAAAATGCCAAGATTTAAAAACACTAAACGTATCGGGCATAACCCTTCATCAGTAGTAACTACTGATGAAGGGTTATGCCCGATACGTGTAGTGTTTTTAAATCTTGGCATTTTAGTTTGTTTAACACAGAATTTTAGGTAAAATATACGTTTGTTATTTTTTTAGTCCATCTCATCTTAGTTAATGAGCTTCATGATCCAATATCATCTTCGGTTTTGTTCCTCGGCTTGCTATGTATACTTGCTATGTATCTATATGTAAATTTAATTAGACAAAATCCATGCTATGATCTTTCGTTTTAATTGTATTCCTTTCTACGTTCTGAAATATATTTAGAAATTTTTGCCAATGTCATTTTTTCACAGATTTCAGCTAAATTTGATAGCAGAACAAAACCTTAGTAGTTCTAGGTGATATCCAGCTTTAATCTGTAACCAAGTTAGGTGATCTAGCAAAAATTAAGGTGATATCCAAGAGACCAAAAACAAGATATCATCAATCAAGCTATTTACGACTTGAAGTATTTTGCAAGTGTTTCTGTTATTCGACCCAAATTTAAAGTCCTGCTTCACTCGAAATCTTTTTTGCTCTGCCATACTTATGATACAGATAGACGTGATCTTCCCAACAGTGTAAATGCGATATTGTTGCCTCATGGTTTAATAAATCTTTCAAATGAAGGGTTGCTAAAAATCATCCTCTATGGCCATGAACAGTTACCGTTTTTTTTTATATCCTCATAAAATAACTATAATGACAATTATTACAAATACGATACCGCAGGGAGCATGGAAGTACATATTAACCCCACGGCCATTACATAGAACTACAATAAACAACAAATTTAAACTTATCGTTTGATTCAAGTGCAAAATTTCTTACAGCAACGCTAGAATATATCCAGGCACCCAAACATTTTGAATAAATCGATAATGAAAGCTTGTAGAATTTCCTCTCTCCTGTAATATTTTCTTTCTCGTTTATTTGTAAAATCATTTTTGTACATAGTTTCTATGTTGTAAGTGTAGTAAGTCTAGTGTAGTAAACTGAGTTTCTATGTTAATTGTAAATGGCCACAGGGTTGCTATGTATTTCCATGCTCCTTGTGGTAGCGTCTTGTAACTTTATGCCTGTTTCTGTAAATTTTTATGAGAATATGAAAAATAATATTTTCTTTTTTCTTATTCAGTTCCTAGATAAATGCACAGATTCACTTGGCCTACCGTTTGCAGCTCGTCGGATGTTTGATGAAAAAGGCAAAGAACTATTTTCAGTTGGTGGATTAGAAAGAGATCAGGTTGTCTATGTTTCAAGTGGTGAGGCATGGATCAACCCAGACGTAACTTATTCTGAACAACAAAGACGAGTGCTGTTGGCTAATCTAGCCTCTGATGTCACGAAGATACGCAATTATGTCACTTTGAGGGAGCAATCAGGTTAGTAGTCGCAGGGACGTGCTTAGCTTAGACTTATTACTTGGAGCGAGGTAGTTACAGTAAAAACCCGTATGTAAGAACCACAACTTAAAACAACTCTAGGCTAGAATTTGGACGGAAATTTTCTGAACTTTGTGAAAATTGCAATAAGATTGGAAGGAAAAATGTTTCAAAGTGCTAGATGCACAAAGCATGTAATTTATATGGTTTTTGTATGGCACATGTCCTCTTATATGCATTAGTTTTAAATTGTAAACCATTAAATCAAGAACCTTTGCTAAGCTCAGCTCAGAAAGTGATGGTTCTTATAGGCGGGTTTTTACTGTATTACAACCTACAACAAGGAGGTGGTTTGCTTTCCCTTGTTACCAAAATATTTGCAACTGTTGGTGATTCCAAAGTTTCCATATTTCTGATGTTGAAATTTTTTTTTTGAAGTTGATGTTGAAAAAAAAGGACCAGATAAATTTTAGAGATCATAATTGTTTCTTCTCGCTTGAAAAAAGATGGTAAAGTTACGGTTCCAAAATGTTATTCTTTGCAAAAGTATTCTAAACTAAAGTATATTAAAACTTCGTGTTTCTTTACTTCACTTGAAGGTTCGAATCTTACGTGATACCATAGCTTAACCTAGAATTTATGCAACCAAATCAAAGAGCAGACAATTGATAAGACAGGATAAAAATGAATTCATAATCATATCGTGCAGTTCTGTTGCTTGTTTCAAAATCAGGTAGCTCTTATAGGCACAAACTCTCACGAAATGAAGCCACAGGAATGTGCAATATCTCTAGAATCAATTTGTTCCTTGAAACAAATGCTATGGAAGAATGCCAACAATCAGTAATATATTTAAGTTTTTGTAATTTTTCAAAAATTTCTAGTATTCAAAATTTGCAGTAATTTTAAGCTACTCGGTATTTTCTTTAAGGATTGTTTTATCATTGCAATTAAATGTTGTTAAGTGACGCCCAAAATCTAAGACTTGATTATATTATTATAGATCTCATATTGCAAGTAGAAGGAACCTTACACGCTGGCTCTGGGATTTCTTTACATAAAAAGCCAACCGATGAAGATTCACTGAATGGAGATGGATNTTTCAAAAATTTCTAGTATTCAAAATTTGCAGTAATTTTAAGCTACTCGGTATTTTCTTTAAGGATTGTTTTATCATTGCAATTAAATGTTGTTAAGTGACGCCCAAAATCTAAGACTTGATTATATTATTATAGATCTCATATTGCAAGTAGAAGGAACCTTACACGCTGGCTCTGGGATTTCTTTACATAAAAAGCCAACCGATGAAGATTCACTGAATGGAGATGGATCAGAATCCTCCGTGTCACTAGATGAAACAAAGCAAGAAAACGAGTATGAAATTTTTCTATTAATAGACCATTCCGCAATCAAATACGAAGGCATTCAATGCAATGCATCATGGGATCGTATGAGGGCTTGTTTACGCGCGAAACCACTAGCTTCGACAACTTCGAAATCTGATTCGAATTTGATTTCGAATTCGAAACCCCCA
This sequence comes from Aurelia aurita, assembly GCA_004194415.1. NCBI lineage: Eukaryota > Metazoa > Cnidaria > Scyphozoa > Semaeostomeae > Ulmaridae > Aurelia > Aurelia aurita. The sequence goes on from REGM01000454.1 coordinate 135,914, forward strand.
TGCGATCCCGAGATGCAACGCGAACTGCGCCTTCGCATTCGACTGCAGAATGGCCTTTTACAAATAGTTTATTATTATGATGAAAAGGAAAGAAATAAATTCTGCATAATGATACAAAAACATGATGTAAAACAAACAATTTTCTCATTGTCGCCTTTTTGCTCATTCTACGATTTTGATCATGTTGCCATCCTCAAAGTTACTTGAAATAGCAAATTTTATCAAATCTTAAGAATATAAAGAAAACTTGATATAACGTAAGAATTGTATTTGGATTTATTTGTTTTATTTTATATATTTGTAAATTTATTTCTTGAAGATTAATTTTGCTTATTTGAATTTTATAATAAGCTTGCATTCGCAAATGGCAGTTTTTTAATGATGTTATGCTAAGCCTTTCTCCTTGCTGTGTCTTTCTTATTAGCTAAACGAACTGCAGACTTGATACCATTATTCAGTTTCCAAAGTATTTTTAATGTATTTCAGAGTATCATGACGTTTCTTTTTTATTTTAGGATTAATGATCTCCAAAATTCCCACCTAACATCTCACCAAATTGCACACATCAAATCAGAGGAGCGTATGCAGAGTATTCGAGAGCAATTTCAACAAGGGGATTCTGGAATGATATCTGATAAAAGTACGGCTGATGACAGTGGAGAAGATTCTTCGTTCTCGAATCCAGCCCTGGCAAGAAAGTTCAGGTAAAGATCACATTTGTTCCTCGTTCTCACAAGCCAACAAAGGCCCAAGAGTTTTTATGGACTTATAATGTTTCGTGTAGGCTGGCAACCTGGGGGATTACTTGACCCTCTTTTGAAGAATTTTAAAAAGTGATTTAAGAAAATTTCAGATTCAAACACGAAAATAAGAGATTTTGTCTTAGAAAGATTTTCCCTCCCCATAAATGCCAACCCTTACGAGAACCACATACCTTCCTGTCAGGGTAAATTTGAGAATTCTACTTCCAACCCTTCTCTTCTCACCCTCCCCTCTCATCCTCTCCTTCCCACCCCCTTCTCGCCCTCNGAAGAATTTTAAAAAGTGATTTAAGAAAATTTCAGATTCAAACACGAAAATAAGAGATTTTGTCTTAGAAAGATTTTCCCTCCCCATAAATGCCAACCCTTACGAGAACCACATACCTTCCTGTCAGGGTAAATTTGAGAATTCTACTTCCAACCCTTCTCTTCTCACCCTCCCCTCTCATCCTCCCCTTCCCACCCCCTTCTCGCCCTCTCCCGAAGAATCTGACAGAATAGCGTTGGTGAATTTTAACGTATTGTTTACATATTTGAATTAGGGGAGGGGGAGGTGGGTTTTGGGAATACGTTATTATATTTATTCAAAATTTATAAAAAGAATATTATATTTATTGTAGATTATTCGAATTAGATTAAATTTTTTTGCATTTTCTAATCAGAGACTAGAGTTATCATTTCGAATTAAAATAATATCACACACACAAACATAAATTATCCTGCTAAACGAAAGAAAATGAAACCAGGTTCTGACAGCCTGGGTATCCGAAGAAATTGTTCTTCTGAACTGAGAGAGATCGTAATGGAATTGCTCTACTACATTAATTTTTCTGTTTCATGAATTATCCAAATATTGGCTTTGAGGTGCTCATTTAGTATAGAGATTGAAAATTCTCATTTGCCACATTTAAAGGAATAGTCTGTTAAAAGTTTGTTAACCTTTCCTCTCCAGTCCATCATTGGAGCCAGCAACGAAGTTATCTCCGAACGTATTTCGTCAATGGGTTTTCCATGATGGGTTCATTCAACTGAGAGCAAATAAGAAACTGGTACTTGGTGTTGAACAGAATGACGAGGTAATGCATATCACTGTTTTACTTTAAGTCACTGCACTCTTTGCAATAAGCTGTGAGGGAATTTTGTTATACATTCTCATAAAAATGCAACATTGACAAATTACAATTACGATACCACAGGGAGCATGGTAGTGCATATCAACCCTGCGGCCGTTACACAAAAATACAAGTAAAAAGTAACGAAATTGAATGAAATAATTACAAGTACAAATTCAACGAGAAAAAGTAGGTGCTAAGGTATGGGAGGTTGCAGCAATGGAACACTTAGAAGCGTGTTGTAGCATGAATGAACTTAGTTAGGGGTTGCCTCGAGTACTTTCTTATTGACGTCAAGGGTAGCCTTTCGTCGCCATACAAAATGAATTTGAGTAAAACTTCATTTGAAAGATAGGAAAAGCCACGAGGTAGCAATATTGCATTTACACTATCGAGAAGATCAGATCTAGGCCCGTTATAAGGATGACAAAGCAGCAGGTATATGTTCCGTGTCCTCTACACCATCATTTTCGGGACACAAAGAGTTGACTGCATCGCTAAAGTTATACCTAAATTACAATATAAGTTAAAATTTATGAAAAGTTATTTTAGTTTACTGAGTCCTACTCTTAACTGAGTGAGAATAGCTAGTCCTTGTGGATCATGAATACCGTACACTGGTTTGAGGAGATTTGTTCAAAACAGTACAGGGTGACCCAGAAGAATGTCTCCCTGTTGGAAGATAATTTAGGCCATTTTCCGGTTGCTCTGTAAGATTGATTTTTGTAATCTTTCGAACTTACTAAGAGATTATCACTTATAGAAGTATCAAAAATACATAAAGTACTTCAGTCTTTTGGCTAGAAGAAAAATTAATTTGATGATTTTTTTGTTGAATCACTCTGTAGAAAGGTTAAGTCCTGTCGAGGAAACGATTTATAATAAAGTAATTGATTTATTTGTCAGATAATTTATCTTTAAGCAGTGATAGTTAGTGATATTTCTAGCTCTAAACTTCTATTTCATAGTCGACATCTGGCCAAGAAGTCATCATCTGCAATAAGAAATTGGAGGACTCGTTCCAAAGATGGGTTGTATCTGACCTTGGGTAAGTTTGTTATTTTAATTCAAAGCATCGTGCCGTCGTTTCAGAAGACCATTGAAACGTTCTTCTTTCAAGTCAACACCCAGACGTAGAGACATGAAGACATGGAGTTGAAATTAAATGCGGAAAGGTCTTCATGTCAGTGGTACAAGTATTTACCGTCAATATGGATGAGTTTTTCCAGAAGTATCTCTTACCTTCGGTGTAACTGAAAAATAGACCTTTTAGCTAAAAAGGGGTCTGGATCGAGTGATACCGGGTGCGCCAAAAAAAACTATCCACGTTTGATAAATCGTAGTACCTAGAGTACTAGATGGATTTGAATGAATTGAAGTTTGGCTGATAGCTGAAAGACTGAAGTATTTTTGTGATTTTTCTCGTGTTTTTATCAGCAGAGAAAACATAGATAAATTCAACTTTACGAAAATTCGTTTGTTGCGAAATGGCTGAAAACAGGCCTAAAACACTCGATCAAATCGTACGAAATCTCCCGCATAGAACAAGATGCAAGAGCATTTAATCTCTCTCCCGCGTTATAGGAAATGAATTCTTAAAGAAATACTAAAGATTTTCAATCCCATGGCAATACAAGTGCAGACGACATCCGATACCCGTGAAAAACTGTAATTTTGCATTGTTCGGTGTGAGAAATTTCTGTAAGATTTGATCAAGTGTTTTAGGCCCTTTTTCAGGCATTTTGCAAACACAGAATTTTCTTAAATTCGAATTTAGCTGTATTATCTGTACTCATAAAAATACGAGAAAAATCACAAAAATACTTCAGTCTTTCTGCTATCAACCAAACTTTGATTCATTCAAATCTATCTAGTACTCTAGGTACTACGATTTTTCAAACGTGGATAGTTTTTTTTGGCGCACCCGGTAGTTTTATGCATTTTTATTGGAAAGGTTCTACTGAGCTGCGGTAGAGCATCTTTGTGCAAATTTGAAAATTCGTGAAATTTCTGGTGTATGCCAAATGTATTCGTTGCTCGATCCAATTCGTTTGTGGAATAGCTAAAAGGTCTATTCTTTGATATGTTTTCCCATAGATATGGGTACTTAGAGAATCATAGTCATTTGAAGTGAACAATCCGCTGAAAAATCAGCGCCAAACCACCTCCTTCCCGAAATTAATTAGTTCTAGAAGATCTGTCAGCAGCCATTGTTTTCACAGACTTCTTTCTATCATCTTGTAGATTCATCCATCTGAAGTGCAACCCTCAGCTGGTCCTAACAGTGGCAACACCTCCATTAAAAACAGATCCATTCTCGGATTCAAGTGACTCAACTGGTTACCTCGGCTCTCACATTATCCTTGGTCGTCGGCTTGATTGTTATAATGGAAATTCACATCAGATGTTCAATCTTGAGAGTGATACTGGATTGATCACTGCGTTTGATACAGATCTGACCAATACAGGTATATAGTTATCTGGTTTAATATGTCTGAGTTCTCTGTTACTTTTAAGTATATAGCGTAGTGTGTTTGCTCTGGACAGCTGTAAACATTGATGCTGGTGTTACTGCAATGTCTTCATGTTTAACGACTAATACTGACAGTTGGCATGGGATTTAGAGGTGTGAGCCAGGCAGAGAATTGTTTCGATGTTTCGATGCAGGTTAATTAGATGCTGTAAGTAGGTAGTGCACAGCGAGTCATTTACTGAAGTTTGTTGATTGTTTTTAATGTGCTAGAATGAAATGAAGTGAAATGTGAAAGATCCTAGACTGACTGTGTCAACTTGTATCAAATAAATATCCCTCCGCAAATCGGTAAAAAGGCTCAACTTTATTCTCTTCTATCACCTTGACTTTCTTAAGGTAGAATCCCAACTTGACACAAAAATATCTAAGAACAACAATAGAATTAGCAATACACTTAACAATAGTTTCAAAGAAGAGCTCTGGGATTAGATTCCTTTAAGGCATTTGTCATGAAATATCAGAGAGTCTCAATTGATTATATGTCTTCAATTCTAGAGGTGACTTCAGCCATCAAAGCTTCCGTCTGTACATACTCAGTATTGGGATCAAAGAAAGCCTATCAGCCAGTAAGACTGCTTCCTTATTTCCCTTTGAAAAATTATATAACATAGTGGACTGTCGTTATCTTGGCATTTCCTTTTTTCAACCTTTGCCAAGTGATGGAGCATTATGCTCATCAATTGCATAGTACAAGAATCACGGATTAAGTAGCCTTTATCAAACTTTTACAGACTGAATCTGAAATTTGTTGATGATGCTAGGTATCGATGAATTAGACTTGCCTTGATTAGACAGGCTCAAGTAAATCCCGAAAGCCGTGTATTTAAGTCTAATGTACTCATCGAGGTTACTAAAAACTCTTTGTTTTCCACGAGAACATTGTAAGCTAGTTTTTTGTTATGTTTATGCATCTTCTAATGCTTAGACAAAATCGGCTAAGGTTCGTTTACACCCAGTTCAAGTCTAGTGATCAATCTCTTGATAGAACATCTTTTGAATTCTTTCAACATATTTCGTGCCATGAAATTTTGTGCTATGAATGCAAAAAGTAGTATAATACTAAAACTTCCGAAGAGTATGGTCACATGACTTGAAATGGGTAAAACAAGCCTCACCCGATTTTTTCTATTGAGGCTTTTGTACTCAATGTATCTGTTTAACGGTAACTTAGTTTTTCTGANCTCTTTGTTTTCCACGAGAACATTGTAAGCTAGTTTTTTGTTATGTTTATGCATCTTCTAATGCTTAGACAAAATCGGCTAAGGTTCGTTTACACCCAGTTCAAGTCTAGTGATCAATCTCTTGATAGAACATCTTTTGAATTCTTTCAACATATTTCGTGCCATGAAATTTTGTGCTATGAATGCAAAAAGTAGTATAATACTAAAACTTCCGAAGAGTATGGTCACATGACTTGAAATGGGTAAAACAAGCCTCACCCGATTTTTTCTATTGAGGCTTTTGTACTCAATGTATCTGTTTAACGGTAACTTAGTTTTTCTGAGGCCTTCCTCCTCTCTTATTTTGATTTTCAAATGTCTAGGGTTATACTGTTCTTGATGGAGTCAAAGCAAAGAGTCCAGTTCATGTTTGTGAGAGTTGTGGAAAGGCGATAAGAGGAAAGTTGAAATTGCAAAGAAATGCAGAAATGACCGAATTTTCCTGTGCAATGGGAACACGTAAGTACAATATCTATGCCTTTTCCGATTTTGTAGTATGACTTTATTCATACAAACTGCATGACGTCACAGCAGCGTTGAAAACACGACGCTATCTTGTTTTGGGGTAAATCTTCAGAAAATTTCTATAGACTTCTATAGGAAATTTGCGAAAAGTTGCATAAAATTGCTCCTCTATTCTACCTCGCGATAGTGAGTAGGAAAGGATTGGTAGCAATTGTCGGTCAGACCTAAACCAATGAAATAATTGCACGAATAAGCTGTTCTTGAAAGCAAACCATAAATTTAGTCCAAGAAAGCTGTGAGAAACTTGCTTTTGCGACGATAATTTCGTAAACAGCGCCACAAACCCCATTAGCTGTAAGTTGCTCGTCGCTTCTTTGAAGTCAGCCTTCCTTTTCAACATTCGCCTATCTATCCGCTAAAGTTTTGGAATGATTTAAACAGCTTCTCAGCTTTTAGAATTGATTTATTTCGATAAATAAAAGAGGCACTTTCAAAATCCTAGTACGACGCTATGTTTTATTATGGCTTCATTCACCCCAAGTCTGATTTTCGAGCACGAATTGATAAAGTCACGTGACATGTCGTCTGTAGGAATAAGCATGTTGATGATAAAGAATCTTTGTGGAGCTTAATTGTTCATTTCTTATGCACTACATTTTGCAGAAACTTTTCCACTGAATAAGAAAAACTAACTAACTACTAAATTTGTTTTCGACAGCTGAGAAATTTGAACTGACAACTACTGGAAGTTTCAAATGTCTTACAAGTCAGGTAAGATGTTGTTCCATGTTACTGTACTAAAATTGCAAATCTGCGTAGTTGTGAATGACAATTTATCCTCACTGTTCAGCAAGGAACAGGACACCTTTCATCAAGGGATGAATTGCTATGTTGCTTGATGATGATTTAGAATTTGAGGTGGCTCTGTATTGTATGGTTTTGAGTGCATAGGTTGTTGTTCTTGCTCTAGGTATTTGAGGAAGAGATTTCAAATTGCAGGACTGGGAATTTTACAAGCTCCCCAACTTATTAAAAAAGTTATCTAATCATCGAGAACTACCTTAGCCAGGGGTGAATATATTTCAACTGAATCTCTATCTTTTCCCCGACCTGTGGTTTAATTGCTTCCAACTCTTCCCCAGGAAAACTATGTGTGCAACTCTAAACTGCATGGTAGGCTGTATCTTTTCCCGTCTCAGATCTCAGGATATTGACATACACAGTAAACACCCGCACATAAGAACCTGTGTTTTTAAAATCAGCCTGTTTGGGTTCTTATTTATGTGGGGGCATTTCAAAATCAGGGTGTAGGTTCTTATCACGGGGTATGGGTTCTTAACCTTAAATATAAAAAACTTGATATCAACTGCCAATGCTGCATAACATAACTAATCTTCATAACTAATGTACAAGATAACAACAGTATATGGAAGTTAAGACTCAGTTATCTATACTGTACCTGTGAGCGAATTGAAAGAGACTTCCTCTATACTCGTAGGTTCTTATCACGGGGTATGGGTTCTTAACCTTAAATATAAAAAACTTGATATCAACTGCCAATGCTGCATAACATAACTGATCTTCATAACTAATGTACAAGATAACAACAGTATATGGAAGTTAAGACTCAGTTATCTATACTGTACCTGTGAGCCAATTGAAAGAGACTTCCCCTATACTCGTATTGTTAAAGTCAAAACCGATTTTGTGTTTTCTTAGGGTGTAAAGTCAGGGTGAAAAGGTTCTCATATATAGGGTTAGAAATCCCAAATTTCAGGCTGCAGGTTCTTAATAAATGAGGGTTCTTATATGCGGGTTTTTTCTGTATTCAGCACTAACCTTACTGTTTTTTGTCACTCCATTATAAATTTGGACTATTTTCTCTCCAGGTTGACTTGTCATACAGAGAAGCTGAGTCAACTCTATTGGTTTGGGAGATGCAGCTTAAACGGCTACAAAAAGAATCAAGCGTTCGTGTGATTGCATATGAACTGAATCTTGCTCAGATAACACCATCTGTAAGGATATCTGCGCATAAGAATGGAGATACTAATTACAGCGAAGGAGTTATCGTTATTGGAAATAGTATCAACCAGGTAGGGAGATTTGCAGAAACTTGATATATTATGTTTGTATTAGTTAGATTTTTTTTTTTAATATTCAATATAAAATTTACAAAAACGAATTACTCAAGACAATACTTACGAACTAACTTTACTACATTACAAGGGCGATGCCACATGAGCAGAAGACCATGAGCCATTACATAGAACATGCAACGAAATTACAACTAAATATACAATTACAAAAAGCTACACATAAACGATTTTTACTGATGAATACTGGAGTCGTTTTCACATTGGATGTCGGGCTAACATATAGGTTTGTCCTTGTAAAATCACTCTTGTAAAATTAGCAATGCTGAACAACGGCAATTGGTCATGTCTACTTTTGATAGCATGACCAATGTGCTATTCCTTTCAGCTATTCCAAAAGTCAGGAAATTTTAAAAACAGTTCAGTTCAGTTCATTCATTTTAAATTCCACTACAATAATATACATAAAGTAAGAAAGATACATGACACTAGAGGATTTATATGAAGGGGAATTCTTAAGGAGGAACTCTCTCAGTAGCTAAGCTAATCGAGGAGAGAGCACCCCCAAAAACAAACATAACATGGCGAATACCGTTCGTATGAACTTGAATATTTGCTAATAGACTCACTGTGCTTTTCTCTTTAGTTCTTAGACTTGTGCACATACAAATTGGGCCTAACTCAAGCTGCTCGAAAGATGTATACAATGGATGGTGAACTTATTACAGATATGAGTCAGCTGTTACAGCCATACTATCCAGAGTTATGCATGCCCATACAACAATCTGTTAAAAAGGTACTTGATGCATTTTTTCGGTATTTTAGGAGTTATTTCCTAGAGCCCTCATTTTTTTATTCCCTCCTTCATGATAAACAGTCACACAAATTCATGACAGACTGCCACGATTGTAGTCGTGAACGACTTTTGTGAAATTGCCAGAGGCTTAGTCCTGAAATACTTTTAAAATAGAATGAAATTTCGCGAATGAGATTATTTGCGAGCTTAGTGAAATGTTCTTCATCGCCACTTTAGCGTCACTTAAATATGTTTATTTTCACAGTCTGCTAACGAAATACAGCTTTGAATAAAAGGCAGAAGTTAAACTTATTTGATAAACAAATCTGGCGATTTTTTGCTCGTGTCAAACAAAACTGTCGTTATTAAATACGATTTTGAAGACAGAATTTTTTTCTTGTAGAATGACTCACCACAACCGGACAATGAGAAGAAAAACGATGAAGGCAGAGTTGTTCCACCTTCGGAGACAAGCAGTGATGCAAGTGATAGAACATTTACAATGCAGAACAGAGACTCACCTGAAAATCGAGCACATTCTAGTCTGTCTCTAAATTCAGATAGACATGTATCATTTGCAGATCTACCTGTGCAAATACAAGAAGATAAAACTGTGTTCCCTAAGCTAGAACGGATGGATGTAAGAGTTCCTATTGATGTATGGGTATCTTGTGGAGAACCTTTCATTCCTTTTCAAGGTAAATGCGGCCTTTTGTTTATTTTATCTTTTGTTTTATTGCAAACGTTTTCACAACCTTCTTTCCAACTTCTTCGACTTCTTTCTTCTTCATTATTTAAAACGACACCCTTAAATGAATCAATGTGGACGATTCAAATGATGCAATTTGATTGCCTTCCATCTTAATTTTGCCCCCATTCTGTATGCCGAAAAGTCTGCTTTCNATTTGCAGATCTACCTGTGCAATTACAAGAAGATAAAACTGTGTTCCCTAAGCTAGAACGGATGGATGTAAGAGTTCCTATTGATGTATGGGTATCTTGTGGAGAACCTTTCATTCCTTTTCAAGGTAAATGCGGCCTTTTGTTTATTTTATCTTTTGTTTTATTGCAAACGTTTTCACAACCTTCTTTCCAACTTCTTCGACTTCTTTCTTCTTCATTATTTAAAACGACACCCTTAAATGAATCAATGTGGACGATTCAAATGATGCAATTTGATTGCCTTCCATCTTAATTTTGCCCCCATTCTGTATGCCGAAAAGTCTGCTTTCTTATGTCGAATAATATGCTTTTCAAACTTTTGAAAAATTTAAGTTTTTGTTAAATGAAAAGAGGGCCTATTTTTGACAACTGCCGCTTGCTTTTCCTAGCCGCGAAGGTGTTTTGCCATTGCGACAATTTTAGAGAGAAGGAGCCCCAAAGGAGATGTTTATAAATTAGATGCACAAATGTATCTCATGAGAGCAGTGTTCTCTTTCTAATGCATTTTTATTGTGTTTCAGATTCCGAGAAACGAACCATGAGGGCTGCACAGGAACGAGATGAAAGAGCAATTGTTGCAGATTATTTAGAGCAAGAAAAGCATCGACTCAGACAACTACAAGGTATTTATTCAGATAAACTATGTTGAGCCCTGAAAATAACACGAAAGTCAACTTTTGTCAAAATGGTAACATGGTTTTTACCATCTCACAGTTCCGTCTTGATAATCTCGACGCGTGCACCAACAAAACAACGCCAAAGAAACAATGGCGTGTTTAGGTTTTTCTATTCCCTATTCATAGACCACGCTATTTAGCTCAGGCCATTCACTTTAAGACATATGAATACTATTCTAACAAAGCTCATTTATTTGAATTTTAGCATCTTTCCATGCTTTTAGGCGAGCTTATCGACAACTGGTTTCAAATTCTTTGCAATAGCCTCTGTTGCAATCTATTTTCTTGATTCTAATTTGACATTCGTAGGTCGAAGGTACTCTGGCCGTTCATCGATCCAAAGCACTGATGGCCCAGTTAAACCAGTTTTAAACAAGGTTTGGGATGCCCCTACTAAGGAAGAAGATCTTCTTGAGAAATCGATCGGAGATCTTCAGGTAAGCTTTCTTGATACCTGTTGGAAATACTTTTATCACTTTTTAGTTCCATCAAGGCCTAACGGGTAAGTGTAAATTGTGCACTAGGTATCTCTAGCTGAGAAATCAAGTACACGCCAATTTTTAATGTTTTTTCACCGGGAAAGCTTTGAAAGTGAAAGAGTTGCTTGTTCGATAGCCTCTTCGCCTAGTTACTTGTTTGATGTTATGACCAGTTGATGTGCTTATTGGCTGCTGAAATGATCGAAGTAAGGGTGAATACAATGATAAGGGCAATGAAAGAATCAATGAATCAATCAATCAGTAAGTTTAGAAGTACGGTACAGTCCTTCCACACATTAACATGGTTTTCCTGCCTAGAATTCGTGTTAAAAAAGTTTTACAGACCATTCAAGAGTTCTTATCAGAATGTGAATAATTCTTGAAAATTCTTAATAATTCTTAAGAATTCTCCAGAATTCTCGTCATGTTAATGTGTGCAAGACTGTATTGTGGATGAATAAGCGAAATAAACTTCAAGTAAGTAACCCATATAAAGTAGAAAGACAATAAAAATAAAGACAAAAAATAATCTTCTTGAAATGATTGAACAAATAGTTTAATGTACTAATGACTAAGCAGTCAATCTTTGAAGGAATGCATGAACAAATAACTGAATGAAAGAATAGACGGGTGGGTAAGACGTTTTGGTTTTCCTTGGCATATGCTAGTCATTTAGTTTCTCCAAAAAATGTATCCGTAATTTTAATTTTGTCAGGTGCATTTATCAGAGCTAAAAGTTCAACAAGAACAGGAGCAGTTGACAGAAATCAACAAAGCAAGACCTCGAAGTGCAAGAATTTTTGACAGAATCAAAGAAAGTAAATTATATGAATTACCACGTGGTCTCAGTGTTCTTGTGTTTCCAAATGGAGAAAGTTTGGATCGAGCTGTCCCTGTTGTCGCAACTACTTTTGNACTGAATGAAAGAATAGACGGGTGGGTAAGACGTTTTGGTTTTCCTTGGCATATGCTAGTCATTTAGTTTCTCCAAAAAATGTATCCGTAATTTTAATTTTGTCAGGTGCATTTATCAGAGCTAAAAGTTCAACAAGAACAGGAGCAGTTGACAGAAATCAACAAAGCAAGACCTCGAAGTGCAAGAATTTTTGACAGAATCAAAGAAAGTAAATTATATGAATTACCACGTGGTCTCAGTGTTCTTGTGTTTCCAAATGGAGAAAGTTTGGATCGAGCTGTCCCTGTTGTCGCAACTACTTTTGAAGAGGTAGTTGTTTGATTTAAGTTCCCTTGGCATTCATTAAAGGGAATCTAAGCATATAAAAGTGGCTGCTACTTGCGGTCAAATTCTAGCCTATCAGATATCAGTATTTCCTGTTGACGTAGATCAGTTACCCAAATTTTTATTAAAGGTTAATGTATGCTTAGATTCCCTTTAAACCATTTTCAAATTGTCCATGATGTTTTGATAAATTTTACTTTTACTGTTATACTGGGTGGGTCAGAAAAAACGTGGGGTGTTTGTCAATTTGTATTGATGCAGTTTAACTTGCAAATTCGTTTCTTTAAAATTCATTCCATAGAAGAAAAGCTAACTTAGATATGAAAATTTGTTTGGTTGAAATCGGTCTTTCCGTTCCAGAATTACGAGCGATGTTAGTAAAATGGCGTTTCGCAAGATTGCTCAAATAGGCCTTCGATTAGATTGATATTCATGCACGTGTGACCTTCTAAACCATGACAATCATATTGTTTCTCTACCAAAAACTTGAAACAAGGCATGCATTATGTTAGAGCACAAAAGGAAAAACTAATGTTGCTTATGTTTGTATCCCTAGGGGACTGGTCTTTTAATTGTCATTGTCAGTAAGCTGAAAGTTCTTTTACTAGCGATAATTTTCACCAAAATGGCTATATCACAAAATTGCAGATAAATAAGGAAAGAAATGACCGATTTTAACGAACTAAATTTCTATAACTAATTCAATCTTCCTTCTGCAATATAAAACTTCAAAACTTCCGATTTGACTTGTTTTCCATCAAAATATGGCTTGCTAAACGCCCCACGTTTTTTCTGACTCACCCGGTAGATATTTTGAGATAAACTGCGATCTGATTTTAAAAAGAATTTACTCTTGATAATATTCTACCTTTTGTGAGTAGTTCTATTTTCCGTCATTGTTTTAATAGATCGAAAAGTTTTGTACAAAACAAAATAAAAGGTGTCGAAGTTTTAGCTTCTTCATTTGACCTACAGTGTAATAAAACGAACATAGTATTTTACCATAGTATTTTATATACTATGGTGAATTGGATCTTGAAGTATCGTTGTAATAAAACGAGCATAGTATTTTACCATAATTTTTTATATACTATGGTGAATTGGCTCTTGAATTATCGTTGTAATAAAACGAGCTACATGTTGAGGGTTGTGTTTTCACCTGCTATCAAAATATGATATTATTATGACTGATGAGCGTACTATACTTCAAAGCTGCTCGATATAGACTTTTTTTCAGTGTCTAAAGACTCGACCTTAAAATTACATGGAGAAAAAGTAAAGAAGATTTCAATGTCGCCTTAGGACAAGGACATTTATGGATTTAGCACCCATATATTTTGGAGAAACAACGAAATACTTAAACTTTTGTACTTTCGTAGATACCTTAATTTATCTTGGTCCGTAACGTCTTTCTTTGTATAGAGAATAATCGTTTTTTGTTTGCCTTTCTAGTTCCTCAACAGAGCAACATCTCGACTTGACCTGACCAGTGCAGCAAGAAGAGCATTCACAACAGATGGCGTCGAGGTAAACATTTAGTCAGTTATTCTCTGGCGAACGATTTAAGTCCCTTCACTGTTGCTTATTAAATTGAATTGTTGTTGTTGTTGTCGCTTCAGTAGTTGTAGTGGCATATTACTGTAGTTCAGGGGAGCGAAACTACACGAAAATAGTGAATCTAATACCCCATTCACACTGACAGCTAAATCAGCTTTATATAAACCAGGTTAAATTTCAACCAATCAAATGCATTCAATTTACTGGATTGACCAATTAGAAGGCCCCATTCGATAACCTGGTTTAGATTAAGCTGGTTTAACTTCAAGTTTGAATGGGGTATAAGTTATTCTCTGTCAAACGATGATAAAGAATCAACCACCAAATTGTTTTTGGGATGATAAAATGGTAGCATTCAAGATGCTGATAATCATTGATTCCTCTGATTGATTAATCATTCAAGATGCTGATAATCATTGATTCCTCTGCAGATATTTTGATGTATCTAGGGACCATTATGTGTTACCCATAGCATTATCATCATCATCATCATCATTACTTTATTTAACGTAGGCTACATTAAAAGAAGATAGCTAAATTACAACTAATTTAGGCCTACTTCACAAAATTTACAATTTCTTAAAACAAATCGATTAAAAATGTACAATGTGTATTTACAAGATGTGTTTATCCTGTTAGGAACCCAACTTTCGGGATATATGTTTTGCAGAGCCTACAGTTGCATTTATTACCATTCCAACATCTAATTTGTTTTTTGAAAATAGGAAGGGTGTTTGATTGTTTTATTTCTTGCGGTAAAAGCTGCCACAATTTATTTCCAAGGTAGGCTATGGTCTCAATTCCAAAGGACTGGTGGGTAAGACGTTTTGATTTTCCTTGGCAAATGCTAGTCATTTAGTTTCTCCAAAAAATTTATCCATAATTTCAATTTTTTCAGGTGCATTTATCAGAGCTAAAAGTTCAACAAGAACAGGAGCAGTTGACAGAAATCAACAAAGCAAGACCTCGAAGTGCAAGAATTTTTGACAGAATCAAAGAAAGTAAATTATATGAATTACCACGTGGTCTCAGTGTTCTTGTGTTTCCAAATGGAGAAAGTTTGGATCGAGCTGTCCCTGTTGTCGCAACTACTTTTGAAGAGGTACTTATTTGATTTAAGTTTCCCTGGCATTCATTAAAGGGGATCTAAGGATATAAAAGTTGCTCAAGCCACTTGTAGTCAAATTCTAGCCTGTCAGATATCAGTATTTCCTGTTGACGTAGATCAGTTACCCAAATTTTTATCGAAGGTTAATGCTTAGATTCCCTTTAAACCATTTTCAAATTATCCATGATGTATTGATGTTGTGATAAAATTTACTTTTTCTGTTATAGATATTTTGAGATAAAGTGCGATCTGATTTTAAAAAGTATTTACACTTGATAATATTCTACCTTTTGTGAGTAGTTCTATTTTCTGTCATTCTTTTAGTAGATCGAAAAGTTTTGTACAAATCAAGAGAAAAGGTGTCGAAGTTTTAGCTTCTTCATTTGGCCTACAGTGTAATAAAACGAGCATAGTATTTTACCATAGTATTTTATATACTATGGTGAATTGGCTCTTGAAGCTATATGATGAGGGTTGTGTTTTCAGCTGCTATCAAAATATGATTATATGATGACTGATGAGCGTACTATACTTCAAAGCTCCTCGAAATAGACTTTGTTTCTGTGTCTAAAGACTCAACCTTATAGACTACACGGAGCATGGGTATTGTGGACATGATTGGTGTCGATCGTGTCCACAATACCCGGCCTAACTGTGCCTAAAGGAATAAATTCATTTCATGACCTTGTTTGTCTTCATTTCATTGGTATCTTTCCTCTCCTGGTTTGGTTCCTTGCTTTGATCGTTTATCGTGGGCCTAAATTTCAAATTGTTAGCGCGCTCCAGAAGTTCCAGAAGTTATGGCCTGAGAACTAGTTCCCAGGCGACGCAGCCTTAGAACGACTCATTCTGAAAATAGAAAAATGAAAGGTAGTGAAATAAATTTATTCCTTTAGGCACAGTTTGGCCGGGTATTGTGGACACGATCGACACCAATCGTGTCCACAGTACCCATGCACGGAGAAAAAGTAAAGAAGATTTCAATGCCGCCTTAGGACAAGGTCATTTAAGGATTGAGCACCCATATTCTTTGGAGAAACAACGAAATACTTAAACTTTTGTACTTTCGTATGTACCTTAATATATCTTGGTCAGTAACGTCTTTCTTTGTACAGAAAATAATCGGACTTTTTGCCTTTCTAGTTCCTCAACCGAGCAACATCTCGACTTGACCTGACTAGTGCAGCAAGAAGAGCATTCACAACAGATGGCGTCGAGGTAAATGTGCAGTCAGTTTTTCTCTGTCAAACGATGATAAGAAATCAACCACCAAATTGTTTTTGGGATGATAAAATGGTAACATTCAAGATGCTGATAATCATTGATTCCTCTGCAGATATTTTGATGTATCTAGGGACCATAGCACACGTGTTACCAATAGCACATCCATAAACTTGGCTTCTTTGAATATTACTTATATACTTATGGTAAAGCCTTTTCGTTCAATTTTTCATTTAATTTTTAGCTAGAAGAAAGTACATATCGACTGAAGATTTTGCATTTTTCTTTCCTTCTTTCAGATATTCAACTTTGATCATATCGAGAAAAATCAACTTGTTTGTGTGACATGCGGTGAAAAATTTGTGCCAAGCAGAGGTAAGGTGTTCTTACCTCTGAAACTAATTTGCTTTCTTTTTCAGATTGCCAATTTTACAGGAGGCTATATTTCAAAAGATTTTTAGAATTTTTCAAAGAATTTTGTTATTGATAGAAAATTTTGACCGAAGCAATTTTGTTCTATGAATTGAAGCTCTTTTACACTCAAACAAATAGACCAGGAAAAATATATAAAATAAATCAATCCCCCCAATGCCAAGCTAAAATCTTGCGATATTTGCTTTATTTGTCGTGTCCAAAGTGCCCTGTAGCTGTCGTTACAAATTGGTATAATTAGTCATTTTGTTTCTTGTAGATCGTCGACATAAGATTGAAATGCGTGCATCATGGTCTCGAATGCAGAGAAGTGGTGCAACCACGGTAAATGATAGCTTTTTCATGTTGTATCATCTTTAAACGCAGAGAAGTGCACGCTTGAGTGTCCTGAAATGTCTTTACACGTCTCATAGAATGCGATAGTTTACGTAGCGTGCTCAAGTCAAAATTAAATTAGGACAATGCGAGATGAAGACCTCTTTTACACTGTACTGGTACAACTTTGGATCTGTAAAAAGTGTAACGGATCCAACCTCCCGTTTACATTGTTCCTGCTAATCCATGACACTTTAGTTCCTTCTATCTATAGGACAATTTTTTTGTGGAGCATTGTAGACGCTCTTGAACCGTAGCAACTTTGCAGCTGATCAAAACTGTACCGGGACAGTGTAAACGTAGTCTGAGACCCGTTTGTATTGTACCGGTACAACTTTGGATCCGTAGCAAAATTGTAACGGATCAGCCTCCCTTTTACACTGTTCCTACTAATCCGTACCACTTTTGTTCATTCTATCTATAGAAAAATTGTGTTCTGCAGACGCTCTTGAACCGTAGCAACTTTGCAGGTGATCAAAACTGTACCGATACAGTGTAAACGTGGTCAAAGTTTTTCTTACCCCTATTGAGCATCTTGTGATGTGAACTAATTGAGCATAAGTAATAAAACTGACGAATACTGTAATGGAATTCTTGTTTCTTCCTTGACAGGTCTCAAGTGGCAAATCTGAAGCAGTTCTTGCATTAACTGCACCTCCAACACCAGTTTCTGGCAGAGATTCTCCAATGAGCAGAAAACCAAAACATGAGGAAACATTGCATATTTTTGACAAAGATAAATCTGGACAACTTTCTCCATCCCGTCCGACTTCAGCCCGACCGACATCAGCCCGACCGATATCTGCCCGGCCGACATCAGCTCGATCGAAATCATTGCAGTCTCCGAAAAGTGTAAGCCATACAACAGTAAGGAATTAAATGTTGCTATGATTTGGAATATTTTAATACCTGTAGGTTTGTATGCACGCTAAACTTCTTTATATTCTCAGACCGGGTGTCTCAAAAAAAGTATCGCCTTTTGACTGGAAAGAAGAACGAAACGATAAAATATAAGCGGGGATGGCTCAATGGTAGCGCGCTTGACTACCAACCTGAGGGTTGGTGGCTCGAGTCCCCGCCCTGCCGAGCCTACTACGTAGAGTGAGGAGAGTCGCCAACTCTCTGTAATTCCAGGCTAAAGGAATCGCGAGGTGTGGTCACATCGAAAGGAAGGACCAGGACATTGCTTCGATAAGCTTAGCTTCTCAGTGTCCTAAAACTACCTTCGGATGCTAGGTAGCAATATAGAAAAGAAAAAAAAAA
>REGM01000455.1:8982-30256 GCA_004194415.1 Aurelia aurita
AGCTTTCATTTCCGGATTTTGTATTACTCATAGGCCTAGCAGGAACAGCCAGTGGTGTAGAGCTATATCAATATGTAGGGGGGCTCAAGTAACAGGCCAGTCGGAACGAAATTCATCTGTTGGGCTGCTAATGTAGAAAGAAAAGTTGTTGAGACCTCGCCCTTTACATCACCTGAAAATGGCCATTTTGTAAAAAGTGGACTATGTAATTGATGAACATATGATGATATTTGGATATCTAATTGATGAAGATCATGATTCAAAAAGGCTTGAAACATTTTACTAATGACGTAAATTATTTTCACTCTGTTTGACATTGTTTTTGCGGTGTAAAATGATGTTCTTCTTGTACAATAATGCTGACATTAGCAGGTAGCATAGCCTCCAAATCTTATAGAAAACATTGAATGGTTGGTTAATGCATCTTTCGTTTGATTTTATGGCTCTAAAGGAACTTCAGGTACGTTGCTATAATCCAATATGTAGGATTTCTATTATCTTGATTATTTTCTGAATAACGGCAGTTTTCTTTTTATCGAGAGAACTCGTGAAAAGTTTTTACAAGAAACGGCTTATAAAAACGAAGTTATTTGCAGTATTTCAAAAGAAACTCATAATTTTGTTTAAGTAACTAGGGCCCCCCCCCAAATCACCGAACAAATAACTAGCGGGCTAACCACGGGAAATAGCGGTTTAAGGCTTGTTAGGGCCCACGGGTGGGCCTCACCTGCGCGCATTTTGTAAGAAACTTATGTCGGAGTTGGTAGCTACTTTCTTAAATTTTTGGCAATCCTAGCTACAAAAACTTTCTTAAATTTTTTAAAATCCTTTTTTAAAACTTAAGATTTGTTGCTGCTTCCCAAATTTAAGGAATGAAAAAGCGATGCGCAGCTTTTCACCCTGAAAAAGGAGAAAAACTGCGCATCTGTGTCGAAAAACTGCGCACCCACGGAAAGAGGGAAATATTTTCGTTTTCACTTCACAGATGTGGTAAGTACTTGTAGTAACACTTTCATTTGATAGACACGTGGAGTTTTCCTGCAAATATAATAATCCATAGTCATTTCCTACTAAATTTGCCCGGCAATGAGAACGAAATCAATGACATGACACTGATGTTAGTCAACGAAGTCATCCCTTCCCAATTCTTGCTCTGCTCGTCTCTTGGTCTTCGTACACCTCGTACAATATCAGCAAAACTATTTTTACGTCAAATAAAGTTTGAGAGAGGATAAATGAAACAATCTTATCCCAATCTTATCTAATGATTCGTTGTGACCAGTGTCAGACGAAAGTGACAAATATTGATTTTGTAACTTAAAACATGTAGTTTTATGACAGAAAGTTGCGAAAATAGCTAGAACATCGAAATAAACGTTACTAACAGTTGTTGATATCGTTACCTTGAGCTTTCGCAACTTTCCCAAAAAGTTTAATTAAACAGAACTAGCTGTTAATGAGAACAAAATAATCAAGAGATAACCGATCATATAAATTCATATGTAAATACCACAATAAGGATAGCATACTCGTTTCAAACCCAACCATGTAGGGTTTTGTATCGTTCAGGTTTTTGTACTGTTTAATTGTTTACCATGACTGTGTGTTGCAGGTTTCAAAAAGATGACTAGTGCACATAACGAAATGAAAAATTGCAGAAGTGCTTATACAAGTATTTTTATACGAGACCGCTTTGGCGAGAAACTCAATTTTCAGATCGCCAAAAAAATAAGAAACTCCAGTACTGGGAAAATATAACTTGAAAAACAATTTTTTTTTTAATAAAAGAAATCCTTTGCATATTTTTGCTTTATTTTCACTTGTTTCCTGTATCATACTACTCGGAAGGTACTTGAGTAATATAAACTGGAAATGAAGACTGCTATGGAACTCTTAAGAAACTCGTAAGAAACTCCGAGTAATCAAAATCTGCTAATTTTAAAAGAAGTTCAGTACTTGCTCAAATTCTTGGTTTCTTGTAAAAAAATACGTGTACTTTTTATAAGAAACCGCTAATAAGAAACTCAATTTTCAGATCGCCAAAATAGGAAGAAACTCCAGTACTGGGACAAAATTACTTAAGAAACTATTTTCACTGGTTTCTTGAATCATATTACTGGGAAGGTCCTTGAGCAATGTATAAACATTGGAAAGGCTTAAAAATATGTGCCGCAAGGAAGTCATGAGATCTAAAGACCAAAGCAAATCATACAGTGGTAATGAATTGATGGGGGTGTACCAGGGGAAGTTTGCAGCCGAGGAAGGTATGCACTCCCCAATGAGGAGGGTACATTTGCCAACTTTAAGCAAAAGAAATATTATAGAAGAAAGCTGTTCCCTGTTCCCCGTTCCCCGTTTTAGTGATTTTTATTTAATATGTTTCTGTGTGTACATCTTTCCATGACTATAATCGGTACTTGCCTAAATTTTGAATCTTGTTCATATGATCTGTTTAGATGAATCTCAACAACTCAAAGATCGCTACAAAGCCATCCACAGCAAACACGTGATAACAGTTGTAAATAATGATGGGACAATGATTGAGCGCGAGGAGAGAGAGGTCGGAAATTTTGCCGTCGAAGTTGCGATTGCTCGAACAGATCAGCTTGAAGACATGAAGAACGAAAGAAGTGAATTCGTTGAGAAGATGGACTCAATCAGAAATACGAGCAAGATTCCATTATCGGAACTGATATTCGACGATAGAAAGACCTTTATCAGAGGAGTTGCTGGAATTGGGAAGACAGTTCTCACCAAACAGATCGTTTATGAATGGGCAAATAACAATATTTACACAGATTTTCAATATGTATTTTTGATCGAATGTAGAGACCTTAGTGATTCAACGAGTAATCTAGAAGACTTTATGAAAGAACGCTCATTTCCAACTCCAGAAGGGATGAGTGGGAAGAATGTATTATTTATCATCGACGGATTAGATGAGATTGAAGATTTGCACCGCGAACTAGGACACTCGAATTCGAAGTTATATCAACTTCTTAACAAGTCTGCTGAGAAATTCCGTGAATCGAAATTTATTTTGACTGGGCGACCTCATGTCGAGGGGATTTTGAAAGGAGCAGTTAAGTTGATAGGTAACATGAAAGTAGTTGAAGTATGTGGCCTATCGGATGAATCAATCGACAACTACATTAAAATCTTTGCAAAGGAAGATCCAACGAAAATAGAAAGAATCAAGAAAACCAGGGACTCCTCGTCCAATGTAAAATCTACTTTACAAGTCCCACAATACTTGAACACTTTATGCTGTGTCTCGTTGATGACAGGGGGAATGGCCATAAATAATGTGACAGAACTGTATACTTGGCTCCTTTTCGTATTCCTCACACAGCACGTAGATAGAAAGAGTATTGAAGACCTTAAGGCAGAAGAGCTATTCAAGAAGTTTTCCAAGTTGATATTAACACTAGCTGAAATAGCTTACACGTTACTGAAGCAAAGTAAAATCATATTTACGCGAAAAGACTTTGAATCGATTTTACAGGAGATGGAGAAAGATGAAGCAATGGCGAAAGCCTTTAAAAGTTTTTGTTGCATTCGATATGATGGCATTCGAGCGGGAGGAAAATTTCAATTCTTGCATTTGACCATCCAGGAATTCCTGGCCAGTGTGTTCTGTTACGTCAACGAAATCGCACCGAAAGAACTTATTAAGACTGACAACTATGAAATCCTGCTTTTCATGGCGGGGTTTCATGGTTCAAAATTGGAAACGGAAGATCGCGAGGATGACACCATTGTCAAATCATTCATAGAAAATGTAGAAAAGAAGAAGGGTCTGTTATGGTGGATTGGAGCGAAGATGCGAGGTATGGTGGATAAACCATTCATAACCAAGTTATTGAAAGGACTAAAGGATATGCAGGAGAATGAGAAGATTCGAGTTGGAAGGGGTTTGGCATGCGTGGTCGAATTTCTAGGCAGTGAATCGAAATTCTGCGAGCAAGAAATTGTGCGCAGAATTATCGAGACATTGCTTGGCTTGGCATCTCCCAGTGAAGTTTCGAAAGGACTCAATGTATTTGAATTTGGATCGACCGCCGATCAGATGAACCTTGCGAAACTCATAGAAATCGCAGAGAACAATGACTCATTCAATTTATTCAAGAATGTTTATCTGAGGCTGTACCCATTATCCCTATTTAGTTTATGTACATATTTTAAATATTTTGGTTATATTTATGTTGTTGTGTCTAGTCCAGATGTAGTTGAGTTGAAATGTTTATTTAATAATTGTTTATATTGTAATGAAGTAGTATTAGGTAATTGTAAAATAGTAGGAGTAAATTATGATTTGGAATTGGTCAGAGAAGGGTTGGTGAATGGTGGAGATGGAGTGAGGTTGGAGGAGCTGTGGTTGCATTGGTGTGAAATGGATGATGATAACTGGATAAAGATTGCTGCAATCATCCCAGTTGTGAAAACAGTTGTGTTGTTGGGAATGGAAATGGAGGAAGCACAGTGGAAAAGGATGGTGGAGATGATAGAAGAAGGAAAACAAAGAGGACAATTGAAATTGAAGGAGTTGAGATTAGCTGATTGCAATATTGATTATCAATTGGAGGAAAGGGTAAGAAGATTTAATCATTTTTGCTTTTATGATGAATGATAATAAATATTTCTTCTTTTCAGCATTTTGTTTTCTCTTGTTTGATAATTATAATATTCCAAGTTTTGATGTGTTGTGGAAGTTATGTTTAGATTATTAATTAATTGGATGTTTATTCTAGTTGCATGAAATAGATTTCATAAATGACTTAAATTCACAAAACTTAGTAAATGTAAATGAGGCAGAAAGGAAAGGAAATATATTTGAAAGAGTTTCAAGAAAATAGAAAATATGGAGGATTTTGCAAAGNATGTTCAGAAAATGTAGAAAAGAAGAAGAAGGGTCTGTTATCGCGGATGGGGGCGAAGATGCGAGGTGAGGATAAACCATTCATAACCAAGTTATTGAAAGGACTAAAGGATATGCAGGAGAATGAGAAGATTCGAGTTGGAAGGGGTTTGGCATGCGTGGTCGAATTTCTAAGCAGTGAATCGAAATTCTGCGAGCAAGAAATTGTGCGCAGAATTATCGAGACATTGCTTGGCTTGGCATCTCCCCGTGTTTATTCGAAAGGGCTCAATGTATTTGAATTTGGATCGACCGCCGATCAGATGAACCTTTCGCAACTCATGAGAATCGCAGAGAACAATAACGTATGCGATGCATTCAAGAATGTTTATCTGGACCTATCATTATCCCTATTTAGTTTGTGTACATATTTTAAATATTTTGGTTATATTTATGTTGTTGTGTATAGTTCAGATGTAGTTGAGTTGAAATGTTTATTTAATAATTGTTTATATTGTAATAAAGTAGAATTAAATAATTGTAAAATAGTAGGAGTAAATTATGATTTGGAGTTGGTCAGAGAAGGGTTGCTGAATGGTGGAGATAGAGTGAGGTTGGAGTTGCTGTGGTTGGAGTCCTGTGAAATTGATGATGATAACTGGGAGAAGATTGCTGCAATCATCCCAGTTGTGAAAACAGTTGTGTTGATGGAAATGGAAATGGAGGAAGCACGGTGGAAGAGGATGGTGGAGAACATAGAAGAAGGAGAACAAAGAGGACAATTGAAGTTGAAGGCATTCGGATTAGATAGTTGCAATATTGATGATCAATTGGAGGAAAGGGTAAGAAGATTTAATCAATTTTTGCTTTTATGATGAATGATAATAAATATTTCTTCTTTTCAGCATTTTGTTTTCTCTTGTTTGATAATTATAATATTCCAAGTTTTGATGTGTTGTGGAAGTTATGTTTAGATTATTAATTAATTGGATGTTTATTCTAGTTGCATGAAATAGATTTTACAGATGATTAAATTCACAAAACTTAGTAAATTTAAATGAGCCAGAAAGGAAAGGGAATATGTTTGAAAGGGTTTCAAGAAAATAGAAAATATGGAGGATTTTGCAAAGTCATAAAATGTGCGAAATTATAAGAACTTTTCCAAAGGGTTTGCAGAAAACATAAAGTAAATAAAAATTGAATCACTTACAGTTTCAGCATCAATTCATGATATCCTTTACCATTATATTGTATTCAGGAAATTCTATTTAATTCTCCACCATTATTTTAACCAAACTTGAAGTAATTTCAATAAATTCCACAATGATTTAAATCCGCAAGTAAATCTGTCTTCTGCCAGTAAATTGATGTCCAATATATATTAACTGGAGGTGGAAGCAATGATTTTCCAGCAACACAACATTAAATGTAAAATATTCCAATATTCAAATCCATTTTCAATTGAAGTCACTTTGGGAATATTTCAACTGCCATTAAATTCCCAATCAATCTTGCTTATTCAAAATACAATAGATTCCCTTCTGCCAATAGTTTGTTTCTTATTTCCAATTTGATTGAATTTATATGAAATTGATTTAATTATTTTCAAGTCGACAAGTGTTCTTCATTTGAAATCAAATCAATTTCAATTTCTTCCCAACTCAGAAGCAAAAAAATTTTCCAAAATCATTGAATGTTATTTACCAGATGTAATGTCCATTATCCTCATTGATTGTAACATAAATCCCTAATATTTTATAATAATATTCTCCATAAGTTTTCTGCATCCTTTCTCAATGACTTCAAGTAATAAAAAGGAAAGAAATGGTTGGTTTGATTTTTACATATGGCGTCATTCTCGTTCGATGAAAATGGCGCGAAAATGATGAGGAGAGGTCTGGACACTAGAATCAGGGGGCACATACTGCTTTTTGGCACTGTAAAGCCAACGGATTGGGGGTTTTGATTAGAATTTTTTTGCCTATCACCCTTCTTTCCGTACGGAGAAAAATATGTTCTAAAATTCAACCTCGATAGGAATGCACTATAAATTACAAAATAACGATTGTCGACACCCAAAATATTTTCAAAGAAAGAGGCGGGTTTGGGTTATTATAATTTAAAACACAGGGTGACATAGAAAATAAAGTACAGAGCACACTTTATTTTTCTTAGTATCTATCGATCGATTTCTTAATTCAAAATTTTTAACAGGATGATAACTTCGTCAAGGATAAATTGATTTAAGTCATCATTTTCGTTAGCTTTACTTATTGAGGGGCTAAAGCCCTCCCGCTTTCGACGGGCCTGCAGAGCGTTCCTTGAATTTACGTTGTATTTATTGGTGGAGATTGTCCTGTGTCTTTCTGGACGTTTCATAGCTAGTTCTTTAAAACCACGCCTCCGTTTATGCATTACTCGTATGGTTTATAAGAAACTGCCTGAGAAATTTAACTCTCAGATCGCTAAAAATTTAAGAAACTCCAGTACTTGGAAAATATTATTTAAGAAACTATTTATTTTTGTCAAGGAACTCCTCGGCATATTTTTACTTTATTTTCACTTGCTTCCTGTATCATATTACTCGAAAGGTACTTGAGTAAGGTCTAACATTGGAAAGGCTTCAAGAGCTTTATTTTGAAATGTTCACGAGGACTCTGGTTGTATACATCAAGATTGTTATGGAACCTTTAAGAAACTCCCAAGTACTGCGAACCTGAACAATTTAAGAAACTTTCAGTACTTTCTCAAATTCTTAGTTTCTTATAAACAAAGTAGCTGTACTCTGATATTTCCACAGTACTTTTCGTCTCACATTGATCACAGTATAGCATCGAAGAGGATCTGATCCAAAAAATAGGAACAGTTAGCAAAGTTTTTGTTTCTTCCTCATCCGGTATATATTGAAATGTTTGCATTTTAGTTATTTCAATAACCGAATTCTCCTTTTCTCGACAGATAAGAGCTGCAGGTGTAACTATGTGGTGAATAACGAACTGAGAGACAACGTGAAGGACTTGTTTGCAAACTCGAAAGAACTTATTTCTGGCAATTGAAAGGTATTTTTAATAGAATTATAAGTAATTCAGGGAGGGGGTAGCTCGCATAAAGAACGGATGGCATTGATGTGCACCCGTCATCGTATACACGTATTTTGTTTATAAAAACCGCTTATAAGAAACTCAACTCTCAGATCGCCGAAAAATTAAGAAACTCCAGTACTGCGGAAATAAAACTTAAGAAACTATTTATTTTATAAAGGAAATCCTTAGAATATTGTTACTTTACTTTCGCTTGTTTCCTGTATCATATTACTCACTCGTGGTTGGATAAGAGTATTCAAAGGGGAAAACCCGTCAGACTTTCACTGGCGGAATCATGAACAGTCCCCACATAGATACGGGCTTCGAAATATCTGAGGGCACATTTGAATATGCCATCTGAAGCTAGTTACCCCTTATCTTCATAGTGTAGTATTATTTCGTTAGAAATACATTAAAATCCCGCATATAAAAAGCTTGACTTTCAAGAACTGTTTGGCTAAATTTTTCTCAACTGCAATGTTCTTTAATTTGCAAGCTCCAGAATAACGAACCCTCTCTAGGCCGATGATAGTTCTTATAATGATAGTTCTTATGCGGGTTTTTATTGTATTCCTGATGGGCGAAGTAGATCGGAAACGGTCTTAGAAATAGTTTTGACCTATTTCTTGTCCTGTGACAAGAACAAAACAATCGCAATTTTCGTAAGGATGAAAACAAAATAAATTACTGCTATTTGAAAATTCAAAATTTTATGACATGGATAATTCCAATGATTGCAACATCAGCAGATTGAATTGCATTGTTAGAACAAGAGAATGATTGGTTTCCTAAACAATACCGATAAAATATCTATCATCTGATTTGATGATGCAAAATTCGGTTGTGATTCGATTTATTGGCACTCAAGCAAAATGTCAAAGTGAGCCGAACACGGCCTAAATCTGTAGCAGGAACTAATGATCGCTTTCTCATTTTTATCAAATTTTTCGTGGTAGCCCTTTAACCAGGAAGCATGATTTCATTCTCAACTTTGATGCATTCCCCACTCAAAATCTGTACTACATCAGGCAATACACGGCCGGTAAAATGTGAGTGTGTCCACTAAAATGCAATCTAGACACTTTTTCTTACCTTCAATAGTCGGATGGTGTTTTACTTCGCTCACTCAGGATATTTTATGGGCATTTTTGCTTTCGGTGGTATTTTAATTTCGAGAATCTAGCTGTCGACATTGCGTCAGTTTAGTATTCATTTGTGTGTTGATTAAATACATTAAGTGATTTTAGCATTCTGTATACACTCATTTTTATAAGGAACTTGGCACTGAACTTTGTAGCACGGTTTCTTAATTTTGCGCCCAATTCTTATATAAAAAGTTCCTTGTAGAGTTTGTTAATTTTCATAAAATTGAATTTCACAATTTTTCACAATTGAGCGAGGACTGCAAATATAGCTTTTTGAGCTCAGATAATTACAAGAAAGATGCAAGTCGTAAATATAAGTTCTACTTTTATTATTATTTGAGCTAATATTGTACATTTTGTTGAAAACACTTTGCAGCTAAAATAGAAAGTTTCTTAACTTCGAATTAACCTCTGATCGCTTCTAGTATAGTATCTTGATTTTCAGAACAAGGCTACTACAGTTTCTTACAAGCGGTTTCTTATAAAAAATATGAGTGCAAGTTAACTTCGAGGATTTAGTCTTGACGTTGCGTTAATGTCGGTAATTTAGCATTAGGTATAGTGTATTACATTTACGTATAAAGCATTCGGTATATTGCATAAATTTATGTATATAGCTTTCGTTAGTGTGTTAATTTAGGTATATAGTATTCGGCAGTACCTTGATTTAGGTATATANGCGCCCAATTCTTATATAAAAAGTTCCTTGTAGAGTTTGTTAATTTTCATAAAATTGAATTTCACAATTTAACTCAATTGACCGAGGACTGCAAATATAGCTTTTTGAGCTCAGATAATTACAAGAAAGATGCAAATCGTAAATATAATTCTACTTTTATTATTATTTGGGCTGATATTGTACATTTTGTTGAAAACACTTTGCAGCTAAAATAGAAAGTTTCTTAACTTCGAATTGACCTCTGATCGCTTCTAGTATAGTATCTTGATTTTCAGAACAAGGCTACTACAGTTTCTTACAAGCGGTTTCTTATAAAATATATGAGTGCATATTAACTTCGAGAATTTAGGCTTGATATTGCGTTAATGTCGGTAATCTAGCATTATGTATAGTGTATTACATTTACGTATAAAGCATTCGGTATAGTGTATAAATTTATGTATATAGCTTTCGTTAGTGTGTTAATGTAGGTATATAGTATTCGGCAGTACCTTGATTTAGATATATAGTGTTCTGCAGTGCCTTGATCTAGGGACTTTAGTTTCGGCAATGTGCTGATGTCGGTAGTTCAACTTTCTGTATTATGTTGCAGCGAAACGGCTGGCAGCATTTCGTGAGATCTCAAAACCACCAACAAAAGCGTCCGAATCTAAATAAATATCTCACTGTGTACGTTTTTTCAATTTGCGATTGAAATTTGATTAAGGATGTTAAAATCAATCTCGTGAAATTAGTATCGCGCTTGAATTCAAGAAAAAAATCTAACATGAATACTGCCTTGATTTCTATATCACAACGCAGTTAACAAATTTAACATTAGGTACAAATGTCAATCATTTGTCAAGGCAACATCGTACGCTACGACTCTTTGAAGTAGCACCCCAGAGAAAGTATGTCGAGCATTGTGGATGATGCTCAGTACAGTCTGTGTGACAAACGAAAATGGTCTTTGATGATGCCTATGAGGGCGGCGTTTGTTTGCCCTGCAAAGTCAGTGAATTTATGAGTTTTAGATCAGCACAGCAGGATGTTTCGAAATGGCGGGTAACATACCGTCGATACACTGCTGATACACTTGATACAAAATCGTAATCAAAGAAAGTTCTCCGTAATAAGGTCGATTTTACATAGTAAGTTTCTCCATGTTTCGAAATGGTATGAAAGTGTGTCTGTTTTACGAAGGGTGTTGCATTTTGATACAGAAGGACATCGTCGTTTCGTTGGGCGCTCTTATTATTATATTTATAACGTGATTTGGGATTCAGTAAGTAGGCTCGAGATCTTCTCATTTCCATCATTTCTGACGCAGGATTTTGTCATTTTCATCGAGGTAATAATACGTGCTAGAAACACCGTGCCCCTCAGGATACGTGGCTTTGAGTAGTGTGTTCATTTAGGGGTCTAATGGCGTGTCTCATAAAATTATGAAGCAAAATGCCCCAACGCATAACACAGGCAATTTACAATAAATGTTGGCAGGCTAAGGTCGATATGTCATTGTAATATGCCCGTGTTTAAGGGTCTACATTGTATTTAGTGGTAGTTCAAGAAACTGCTTTCCCCTTTCGTACCCCTTAAGGAAAGAAGAGTTCAGTGGCGTGTTAATTTATTGGTCTAACGGCGTGTCCCATAAACGTATGGGACAAAATGCCCCACTGATTCCTGTATAACTCAGACAATTTACAGAAAGTGTTGGCTGGCTAAGATCGATATCTTATTGTAATATGCCAGTTTTTAAGGGTCTGCACTGTGTTTACTGGTAGTTCAAGAAGCCGATTTCCCTTTTCGTACGCCGTAGGGAATGTAGAGTTCAGTAGTGTGTTACTTTACGGGACTGAAAACGGACTTGTGAAGCAAGATGCCCCTCTGATTCCTGTATAATTCAGACAATTGACAGTAAGTGTTGGCTGGCTAAGGTCGATATCTTATTGTATATGCCAGTTTTTAAGGGTCTGCACTGTGTTTACTGNTTAAATATATTGAGTGATTTTAGCATTCTGTATGCACTCGTTTTTATAAGGAACTTGGAACTGAACTTTGTAGCACGGTTTCTTAATTTTGCGCCTAATTCTTATATAAAAAGTTCCTTGTAGAGTTTGTTAATTTTCATAAAATTGAATTTCATAATTTAACTCAATTGACCGAGGACTGCAAATATAGCTTTTTGAGCTCAGATAATTACAAGAAAGATGCAAATCGTAAATATAATTCTACTTTTATTATTATTTGGGCTGATATTGTACATTTTGTTGAAAACACTTTGCAGCTAAAATTCAAAAGTTTTTTAACTTCGAATTGACCTCTGATCGCTTCTAGTATAGTATCTTGATTTTCAGAACCAGGCTAATACAGTTTCTTACAAGCGGTTTCTTATAAAATATACGAGTGCATATTAACTTCGAGAATTTAGTCTTGATATTGCGTTGATGTCGGTAATCTAGCATTATGTATAGTGTATTACATTTACGTATAAAGCATTTGGTATAGTGTATAAATTTATGTATATAGCTTTCGTTGGTGTGTTAATTAAGGTATATAGTATTCGGCAGTACCTTGATTTAGGTATATAGTATTCGGCAGTGCCTTGATCTAGGGACTTTAGTTTCGGCAATGTGCTGGTGTATGTAATTCAACTTTCTGTAGTATGTTGCAGCGAAACGGCTGGTAGCATTTCGTGAGATTTCAAAACCACAAAGAAAATGTCCGAATCTAAATCAATATCTCGCTGCGTACGTTTTTAAATTGCGATTGAGATTTGATTGAGGATGTTAAAATCAATCTCGTGAAATTGGCATCGCGCTTGAATTCACGAATAAAAATCTAACATGAAGACATGAAGACGGCCTTGATTTCTTTATCACAACGCAGTTAGCAAATTTAACATCAGGTACAAATGTAAATCACATATCAAGGCAACATTGCACACTGCACACAACGACTCTTTGAAATAGCACCCCAGGGATTGATTTCTTTATGACAACGCAGTTAACAAATTTAACATTAGGTACAAATGTAAATCACTTGTCAAGGCAACATCGCACACTGCGACTCTTTGAAGTAGCACCCAAGAGAAAGTATGTGGAGCATTGTGGATGATGCTCAGTACAGTCTGTGTGACAGACGAAAATGGTCGTTTATAATGCCTATGATGGCGGCGATTTGTTTGCCCTGCAAAGTCAGTGAATTTAGGAGTTTTAGATCAGCACAGCAGGAAGTTTCGAAATGGCGGGTAACATACCGTCGATACACTGCTGATACACCTGATACAAAATCGTAATCAATGAAAGTTCTCCGTAATAAGCTCGATTTTAGATTGTAAGTTTTTCCATGTTTCGAAATGGTATGAAAGTGTGTCTGTTTTACGAAGGGTGTTGCATTTTGATGCAGAAGAACGTCGTTTTTTCGTTGGACGCTCTTATTATTATATTTATAACGGGATTTGGGATTCAGTAAGTAGGTTCGAGATCTTCTGGTTTCCATCATTTCTGACGCAGGATTTTGTCATTTTCATCGAGGTAATGTGTGCTAGAAACACCCTACCCCTCAGAATATATGGCTTTGTGTAGTGTGTTCATTTAGGGGTCTAATGACGTTTCTCATAACCGTATGAAGCAAAATACCCCAATGCATAACACAGACAATTTACAATAAATGTTGGCAGGATAAGGTCGAAATGTCATTGTAATATGCTCGTGTGTAAGGGTCTACATTGTATTTAATGGTAGTTCAAGAAACCGCTTTCCCTTTTCCTACCCCTTAGGGAAATTGGAGTTCAGTAGCGTGTTAATTTATTGGTCTAACGGCGTGTCCCATAAACGTATGGGACAAAATGCCCCACTGATTCCCTTATAACTCGGACAATTTCCAGTAAATGTTGGCTGGCTAAGGTTGATATCTCATTGTAATATGCTCGTGTTTAAGGGTCTACATTGTATATAATGGTAGTTCAAGAAACCGCTTTCCCTTTTCGTACCCCTTAGTGAAATTGGAGTTCAGTAGCGTGTTAATTTATTGGTCTAACGGCGTGTCCCATAAACGTATGTGACAAAATGCCCCACTGATTCCCTTATAACTCGGACAATTTCCAGTAAATGTTGGCTGGCTAAGGTCGATATCTTATTGTAATATGCCAGTTTTTAAGGGTCTGCACTGTGTTTACTGGTAGTTCAAGAAGCCGATTTCCCTTTTCGTACGCCTTAGGGAATGTAGAGTTCAGTAGTGTGTTACTTTACGGGACTGAAAACGGACTTGTGAAGCAAGATGCCCCACTGATTCCTGTATAACTCAGACAATTGACAGTAAGTGTTGGCTGGCTAAGGTCGATATCTTATTGTAATATGCCAGTATTTAAGGGTATGCACTGTGTTTACTGGTAGTTCAAGAAGCCGATTTCCCTTTTCGTACGCCTTAGGGAATGTAGAGTTCAGTAGTGTGTTACTTTACGGGACTGAAAACGGACTTGTGAAGCAAGATGCCCCACTGATTCCTGTATAACTCAGACAATTGACAGTAAGTGTTGGCTGGCTAAGGTCGATATCTTATTGTAATATGCCAGTATTTAAGGGTATGCACTGTGTTTACTGGTAGTTCAAGAAGCCGATTTCCCTTTTCGTACGCCTTAGGGAATGTAGAGTTCAGTAGTGTGTTACTTTACGGGACTGAAAACGGACTTGTGAAGCAAGATGCCCCACTGATTCCTGTATAACTCAGACAATTGACAGTAAGTGTTGGCTGGCTAAGGTCGATATCTTATTGTAATATGCCAGTATTTAAGGGTATGCACTGTGTTTACTGGTAGTTCAAGAAGCCGATTTCCCTTTTCGTACGCCTTAGGGAATGTAGAGTTCAGTAGTGTGTTACTTTACGGGACTGAAAACGGACTTGTGAAGCAAGATGCCCCACTGATTCCTGTATAACTCAGACAATTGACAGTAAGTGTTGGCTGGCTAAGGTCGATATCTTATTGTAATATGCCAGTATTTAAGGGTATGCACTGTGTTTACTGGTAGTTCAAGAAGCCGATTTCCCTTTTCGTACGCCTTAGGGAATGTAGAGTTCAGTAGTGTGTTACTTTACGGGACTGAAAACGGACTTGTGAAGCAAGATGCCCCACTGATTCCTGTATAACTCAGACAATTGACAGTAAGTGTTGGCTGGCTAAGGTCGATATCTTATTGTAATATGCCAGTATTTAAGGGTATGCACTGTATTAAATGGTAGTGCTAGAAACCGCTAAGAAAAAATTGTGTAGGCTTCTTAGCATCCTATGTTGACTCTTACTAATTTTACATAGCCAAATATTGAGCACTTTTTATAGTGACTTTTAGAGTTTGCTGAAAATGATTAACTTGGTTTTGGAAACCTTATTCCTTGGAATTACTTTTGGTATTTGTTCTTTGGGGTAACTTCAGTTAATTTGGTTACAGTAAGCGCCCTAGACTAGATAAGCATTCCTTTTCCTGGGCAGTACAAATCAGTAAGCATTTAGTTTTTAGCTGATTTGTATTTAGATATCATCATAATAATCATCATGACAGTAGCTTGAAAAATATTAATCATTTTTATATACTGTGTTGCTTGAAACAGTTAATGGTTACTTTTGTAGCATTTTCATTAGTTGACCCTTCATTGCCTTATAACCATATTTTTGTCATTTGACTAGACTAGACTATTTACTCGTATTACAAATTTGTTAGCTGGTTGAATTTGATTTGTTAACTAGTTGTATGTAACGTGGGATGCTCAGCCATTGACCTTCAAATGCGAATCCTCTTGTCTCCAAATACATTTGAGCCTGTTTTCACTTTGGAAATTGGATTTTACTGTCATTAAAAGTTGGCAAATATTCTATTAGATCTTCAATCCTCCTGACCAGCAAATCAGTGCAGGAAGGACACACAGACAAGGCTTTCTTCAATTTGAGAACTATATAATTCCTTTCGACTATTCTCCCGGTCAATTTAGCTTCTATATGGAAGAGTAAACAAACTGAACGGCCCTGAACATATGGTCGTGCTAGCTAGACTCTTATGCAAGGGTCATACACTTTATATTAAGCCAACCAATATTCCAAGTTGTATTTATAGATAACTTCGCTCGGGGCTTTGTAGTGGGGTTTCTGCACTGTGGGTCAATTTTTTTTTGTAAAAAATTGTTCTAGAGTTCCTTGAATTTCGCAATTTATCGCAATTATTGAAGTCCTTTATTCATCCCACTGCTCGATGATTTATTATCGCTTTCCACGTCACCATTTTTTGTCAATTGATAACAACGCTTAAATGTGCCTGAAGGAAACAAAATATGTTTCTCTTTTCCACAATGTGCCCGGGACAGGTTTTGTGAAACACTTTTTAAAGTATCCGACCATTTAAAAAGCGCAATTTGAAATGCTCATTCAAAAAAGAACTTGGGATAAATTCGCTGTGCACCACTTTGTTATTGTCATACATCCCATAATGTGCAAAGTATATAAGGAAACATCTTTCTGAATATTTGAAGTAATAGTTCTGGAAGGCTATTTTTACAGTTTGCACCACAAAATATTCTTCAGTAGATCCAAGAGCCTTTTGTTGACATTGATTTTGAAATTTTCAGCGGTCTTCGCAGAACTGACGTACCTTTGCCAATTTTTCAAATGCGATGAAAGCTCATCTTGCACTGGGAACGACCTTGACTGTAAAACATGATTCACACTGGTCTAAAAATCAAGCTTTACAGTCAACACACGTAAACACTCTGCAACTCATAACCAAAATTGAGAAGTTCCTTTACTTTATTTCGACTTGATCCCTGATTGCTTTCAGTAGTTTATCTTTATTTTCTGGAAGAGGCAACTAAAATTTTTTAAGAGAGGTTTCCTATAAAAGAAATAAGTTTATCCCTAGTAAATTTATAGAAAATACAGTGCTCCTTCACATCGACGGTTTTTCGTCGTGGTTGGAATTGTTTACGTCTGCAGTTTCAGCAATCGGCCGTAGAAATTTATTTGTACTGCAATGTCAATCAAAAGCGATGGCTTATAATGTTACAAAACGTTCCCCTGTGCAAATACCGGATTTTCAGAGTTGGCAGATCCCCCGAGGGTTGAAATTGTTGATTTGATATAATAACGACTAGGTTTTGTTGTAAACATCAAAGATAGGCTCGAAATAGAGCCAATGTAAGGGTTGGAAAGAAAAGAGCATCTTCAATCGTTGTAGTTTTATGATAATGTGAAATTTGCGAAAATAGTTTTTAGCGACATTTGCAGTTTTTGTAGCATCTAAACTACGTTTTGTATATTTGTTGTTTAATTAAAAATCAGCGTGCTTGCAACCTGAATTTCACTTGTATTTTCTGATATTACTCACTTTTAAAATTCTTTGATCGCGGTTCATGAACCAGATTCTTGAATGAAAAAAATATGAGAATGCAATGATTTTGAACTTATTTTCACTTGTAATGAGCCACCTTATCCCTAGCTAAGATCCTCGTTGGCTCTCCTTCGCAGTGGAAAAGTATAGTCTGCACGCAGGCTACCTTATCGCTGGTCGGAGAATTTAAAATTTTCTAATAGTGAGCCACTTGTGCAGATCGACCTTAAACGTGAAAAGATTAGTTCGCCGACCAGTGATAAGGTGGCTCACTACAAGTAGAAAGAAGTTCAAAACAAACAAACAACAGGTTAAGGTGGCTCGCTACTTATAAAACCTTCACACTGATACACACATGGTGTCCTATCACACATGGTTATTCTTTATACATTTGTTTTCAGATCTGAAACAAATCAAATCGGCTGATTTCAAAGTGGTAATTTTCAATACAGCTTAGTCTGTGGACGTGGATTTTGTGCTAAAATTGCCTGATTTTGAATATTCTTATATTTCAAACACCTCAAGACTGCATGTTTTGTTTTTCCCAAAATCAGCTTATTTTGACTAAAAATTTAGACTACACCGGGTATCTCAAAAAAGTGCCCCCTTTTGATTGTAAAAAGAAAGAAAAAGTGTTACCTAAATTTGTTAATCTTCTACCAAACGCCGGAGATACGAGCTTACGAAGTCCATATTCAGAGTACGCCTGAAACCAGTGGTTTTCGAAAAGGGCCTAGCAATGCTTTGATTTTACTTTGATTTCATGAGCATTTTTCAAAGGAATTTTCAACTTTTTATTTTTAGTTTTACTTTTCAAAATAATACTTTGAGATGTTTCAATTTTTCTACCGGGTGTCTCAAGAAAGTACGAAAAAAACAAACGATACACTGTCGGGACTTTTCGACCTCGCAACTAAATTTGCTAATGGTCAACTTAAATGCCTTGCATTTATAAATCGTCCACCAAACGCGGGAGATGCGAGGTTGCGAAGAAACGCGGGAGATACGCGGGAGGTTGCGAAGTCAAAATTTAAAGTGCACCTGAAAGAAGTGGTTTTTAAAAAGGGATTAGCTATGCTTTGATTTCATGGGCATTTTCCAAAGGAATGTTCACCTTTCTATTTTTAGTTTTACTTTTAAAAAGAATTCTACTTTGAGATGTTTCAATTGTTCTTATGAAATCACTTTTCTTTTCAGAAAGAAATCGTTCCTTACATTTCATCGAAAAGTTGATTGTATGAAAGAAGAAAAAAAGGATATAGCATGAGTTGATACTCGCCGCATTTTTTTTTTATTTGTTTAATTAGGGCCGACACGTAGATTTTGCTTTTTTGTAAAACTATATCGCAAAACTAGGCTTGGCTTTTTCGCTAAAATCGGCCGATTTTAAAAATTCTTATTTTTGGCCAAAAAGTAAGGCTATAGGCTTTGGTTCTTCGCTAAAGTAGGCCGATTTTGAAAATCCTAATTTTGGCCAAAAAGTTAGGCTATAGGCTTTGGCTCTTCGCTAACATTGGCCGATTTTGAAAATCCTAGTTTTGGCCAAAAAGTAAGGCTATAGGCTTTGGTTCTTCGCTAAAGTAGGCCGATTCTGAAAATGCTTATTTTTGGCCAAAAAGTTAGGCTATAGTCTTTGGTTCTTCACTAAAGTAGGCCGATTTTGAAAATGCTTATTTTTGACCAAAAAGTTATTGCTGGCTTTTAAGCATTTTTATTTCAGGCCTAGCTTCTCGTTGTCCTGCTTTTCATTCGGCGCACAAAGCATCATGGTTAGCAATGGTCCTTTAAAGGACGCTGGCTGGCCATGGCTACTTTCTCTCGTATCCAAATTGACTTAGCACAGCAAATCACCTCCGGCAGTCAACTTGGGCCACTGCAGGTGCTCTGCTGTGTTGTGACAGTTTGGATAAGAGAGCAGGTACGCAAGCCTAGGATAACAACAAGTTTGCTTGCTTTAAAGGGATCCGTTACCAAACTGTAAACATATCTGTAAACACTATTGTTTAGACACATGTCTAATATTGTATGTTGTTTATTTTGGTGGCTTCACCCAAACCACCAAAAAGTGACCATTGAAAATCCATTTATGTCCAGGCAATCGTACACGATATGAATGTTTGGTTTGTTTCTCTACCGGGTGCGCCAAAAAAACTATCCACTTTGACAGGCCACGATAAATCGTATACTGAACCGATTTTAAGATTTGTGATTAATCCTTGCTTTGCTATTTTTATTAACATTTTTCCACTCTAAGAAGTCTCTTGTCTCTTGCATTATAAGAGAGTTTCTTAAAATATATGTTCTCGAAAACTCTGAAAACGATAGAAAAACATCGATTTGGACAAAGAGAACACATTTTCCATTGTGATTTGGGAATTCAGAATCAATCAGTTATACTTTGCTACACGTTCGTTTGCTCAATGTTGGGAGAAATGTAGCATTACTTTCAATCATACAAAGAAATGTCGTTCTCTTTGTAATTTAATTGATTTGATACTTTTGTGCAGATAGTAAGTGAAGCGCCACGAAGTCAAGCAAGCATGGACTCTCGTTAAATTGTCATGCAGGCAACGGCTTGGCTTAGCACGGCATTGCAGCTACTCCAGAATTTCGCAACATGGAGGCTGTAATCGATTTCAAAATCCCCAAATCACCACGAAAAAGTTTCCTTTTTGTCTATTCATGTTGAGTCTTTAGAAAATTTGATCGACAATTTTGATCGTATTCAGTGTTTGCGAGGCCGACAATTTTAAGAAACTCACTTATAGCTCCAGAAGCAAGACTAAAAAATTTACAAAAAATCCTAGAATCTAATTCTGGATTTTAGCGAAAGATTAAGTCATAAATCTTCAAAGTCAATTTAATTTTCAATTTGTCGTGGCCTGTCAAAGTGGATAGTTTTTTGGCACACTCGGTATGAAGCATAAGTATTTATCTTAAAAAGAAATCTGTTATTTTTGAAAAAACGATGAAAATCTTTGTGATATTTCCGATCAAAAAATTACAAAATCCCCGTTTCGACCAAAATTTGGACACGGGGTCCCTTTTAGATCAAATAAATAAAAATAATGCTTTACAGCGAACAAAGGACTGAAGGTATGTTGATCGATGGGCTTTAGGCCTAAATTTCTACCTTCATATTGCCCACGGTAAGATCCTTTAAATAGGAATAACATACTACAGAATTTGACAATACTACAAAATTATCATCGATATTAATATTTTCAGATCTGAAACAAATCAAATCGGCTGATTTCAAAGTGGTAATTTTCAATACAACTTAGTCTGTGGACGTGGATTTTGTGCTAAAATTGCCTGATTTTGAATATTCTTATATTTCAAACACCTCAAGACTGCATGCTTTGTTTTTCACAAAATCAACTTATTTTGACTACAAATTTAGACTGCTGGGTGTCTCAAGAAAGTACGCCCTTTTGACTGGAAAAAAGAACAAACGATAAAATGTCAGGACTTTTCGACCTCACAACTAAATTTGCTAATCGTCCACCAAAGGCAGGAAATACGAGGTTGCGAAGATACGCGGGAGATACGCGGGAGGTTGCGAAGTCAAAGTTTAGAGTGCACCTTGAAAGAAGTGGTTTTCAAAAAGGGATTAGCTATGCTTTGATTTCATGGGAATTTTCCAAAGGAATGTTCACCTTTCTATTTTTAGTTTTACTTTTAAAAAGAATTCTACTTTGAGATGTTTCAATTGTTCTTGAAATCACTTTTCTTTTCAGAAAAAAATCGTTCCTTACATTTCATCGAAAAGTTGATTGTATGACAGAAGAAAAAAGGGATGTGGCATGAGTTTATACTCGCCACATTTTTCTTTTATTTGTTTAATTAGGGCCAACACGTAGATTTTGCTTTTTTGTAAAACTATATCGCAAAACTAGGCTTGGCTTTTCCGCTAAAATAGTCCGATATTTTGAAAATCTTTATTTTTGGCCAAAACGTATGACTATAGACTTAGATCGCTAAAGTAAGCCGATCTTGAAGATCCTAATTTTGGCCGAAAAGTATGGCTATAAGCCTTGGTTCTCGCTAAGGTAGGCCGATTTTGAAGATCCTAATTTTGGCCGAAAGGCATGGCTATAGGTCTTGGTTCTCGCTAAAGTAGGCCGATTTTACTGATCCTAATTTTTCACCAAAAT
>REGM01000455.1:57611-73243 GCA_004194415.1 Aurelia aurita
AAAGTCAGTCCTCAAAGTCAGTCCTCAAAGTCAGTCCTCAAAGTCAGTCCTCAAAGTCAGTCCTCAAAGTCAGTCCTCAAAGTCAGTCCTGAAAGCACGAACATTGTCATCACAAAGGCATAATATCGAACGAGCGAAAGAATAATAGTAAGTTGTATTTATAATATTAAATTCACTAACATCTTATGTATTATCAAATTGTTTCTCCTTCCAAGTTAAGCTGTGCTACATTACTTAGATTTATAGTGCTACTTTTTGGAGGAGGGAGGGTCGGTTCTGTTGGCCTATTCTGTTGGTTCGTCTACTTCCCTGCAACGTGATTCAAAGTTTTAGGTTTCTTGCTTAGTGATTTTTTGTTAGAAGGAATCACGGAAATTTGATTTCTTTACTTTACATGAATTGCATGTTGTTGTTTTGCGTCCATTTTATTTGTGATCAATCATTCTTATTCTCGGATGGATGCCCGCCTCCGCTCGTTTGAGCAGCCATCAATCAGCCCATGCCAGTCAGGGGCGGATCCAGACAGTTGCCACAGACGCACGGAAGACGGTCAACTTCCCAAAGTGGATTCTTATAAAGTTAGGTATCCAACGATTTGTTTTGAGTCGTCAACGAAGGACCGCTTAATCAGCTCTGACGTTAATCAGCTCTGCTCTGTTAATCAGCTCTGCTATGCTGAAGGGCAACCCTCAAATGAAATATGAAAAAAATATGAAATAAGGAAAATTCAAGCTCTAAAATATCCTACCTTTGTTATACTGAAAATCTTTGAAACTTGCAGTTGTTTTATTTCTATTGCTCACGATAAAGGGAGTCTGTACTATTGTTCAGATAACATCTGTTACCTGGTTATCTACTGTTAAGGCCATCAGGAATCCTCACTGATCAGTGGGAATCCTCAAAACAACAGCCTCACTCTGACCTTTGGCTTTTGGCCTAAGCACTCTCCAAGCTCGACAGCAAATCATCAGATAAGAATGGAAAGAGAAGAGTCAAACTTACTTGAAGTTTATTAAAGCATTACACAAGTTAACTGAATTACTGCAGCGAGAAAATGGGACAACTTTGTGAACATTTATTTGTGTGTGATACTAGTCGCAAGCCAGTTTTGTTTTGCAATGCTGTTCAAGCAGTTGGTGTGACTTCCAGTTCTCAGTTGACTTCCTTCTCCATTGATTTTATTGGTTAGTGATGTTTTCAATTTTGTTTCAATTTTCCACTCTAAAGAAATGTGTTGAAAGCGATGTTAACAAGAAATATAATACGAAGGAAACTTTTAATTTCTATATTTTTGGTTTTTAATTTAGTGATTTTTTAAATCTCAGATAAAATCTCAAAAAATCTTTGAACAATCTGAGAGATTTTTAAAATCTCAAAATCTCATAAGCTATTTTTGGAGTGATTTGTCCCTCAGTGGAAGTAACCAAATTTCCTTGACAAGCTCAAAACACTATTGTCAGTCAGGAAGATATTGAAAACCGAAACCCAAACATAACCAATACCATTTACCTCAAGTAGT
This sequence comes from Aurelia aurita, assembly GCA_004194415.1. NCBI lineage: Eukaryota > Metazoa > Cnidaria > Scyphozoa > Semaeostomeae > Ulmaridae > Aurelia > Aurelia aurita. The sequence goes on from REGM01000455.1 coordinate 59,131, forward strand.
TTATTTGATCATTCAGTAGTACTTCCATCACACACAGGCATGTCAGGGGTAAAAGGAAGGGGTGACCGGCTAGTTTAAGACGCAGGTCATGCAGGTTAATAAAACACGGGTTAATTGTGCGGGTTGAAACTAGCGGCCATGGGCATACTGGTTTTAGGCTTACAGCCCACTGATGTTGCAAGTACTATGGTATCTGACTATATAATTACATTGTGTAAACCACTGCTTTTTGAAATGGTTTCAAAGATATGTCCTATCACATAAAAATGTCCCAAGAATGCGTTCCTTCTAAAGGTTTCTAATCATCATAAAGTACTGAAGGAAGTATCCATGATCCTTTTGATGTGGAAAGTCTTCAATGTGATTTCTGTAATGACGTTAGCCTTTTAACAAAAATAAAAAATCAATTCTATATCCAGAGCTTATTCTATATCTATAATCAAAATCTAAGAAACTCATCAGAAACTTTTGGTAGGAAAAATGGCCTAAAATGTAAGAAACTGGCTACCAAGCTCAGCATCGGATGCATATTGCATATTTTAGCTACCAAAAGTTTCTTATGATTTTCTTAGATGTTTAACCCTATTCTACATGGGGGGGGGGGCAAAAAAGGCCTCCCTAAAGCAAACTTACTCTAATTACTCTTAAACTACACATGATAAAAGACTAGAACCTATATGACTTTTAATAAAATTTAATATTGTATCAATTAAACAATTGGTTATTGTCATATAATTGGTCACGTGACTATGCCATGCTCATATTTGGGGAGAGGTCTCAAAGAAAATTTTCGGACAACTCCATATTTCGTACAAATAAATTTTCGGACAAGTTTACAGGAAACAAAAGATCCATCAGATCACAGAAACTACAAAGATGCAAGAAATCAAGCAAAGGCAGCTCTAAAGCAGGCAGAATCTAGCTACTGGAAAGCAGAATTTGAAAAGGCTAATAACTCCAAAGAATTCTGGAATACAGTGAAAAAGGTTCAGAGAAAGAGAAGATCAAACAAAATAGGACCAATAGAGAGGATGAGAATGGTGTCATTCACACTGAGGATTCTGCAAAAGCTGGAATCATCAATGATTTCTTTGTATCAGTTGGATCCAATTTGGCAAAAAACTTACCAGAAGTTGAGCATCAGAATGGCCAATTCATAACCAGAGTAACACCATCACTTGGAAGGATTGATGTAGATGAGGAATATTTGAAGAAACAACTCAGAAAGATAAAACCAGAGAAGGCAAGTGGCCCAGACAATGTCAAAGCCAGGGACATTAGCATCATAGGCAACTCCCTGCTTGATGGATTACACGGGTTGTTTGGAAGAGTAATTATCAATAAAAGACTTCCAGTAGATTGGAAATGTGCAAAACTTAAAGCCAGTTTCAAGAAAGGTGATTCAAAGAAGAGTGGGAATTATAGACCCCTGTCAATGCTAAGTGTTGTGAGTAAAATGTTTGAGGGACAAGTTTGTAGGCCTATTGATTCACATGCTGCAGAACACAAGCTCTATCATGATAAACAATGGGGTTATGCAGAAGGAAGATCGACAGAGACATTACTTTTACTCTTAACTGAAAAGTGGAAACAATACCTTGATGAGGGGAAGGTAGTTGGGACATTATTTATAGATTTTCGAAAAGCATTTGACTCTGTGGATCATCGTATTTTACTTGAAAAATTGCAGGCCATAGGAATAAGTGGAGATATCTATGAACTGGTTGAAAATTATCTAGCTGACAGGAAACAATTCACAGAAATAAATGGTTCTAGGTCAGATTCAAAAGATATATCCTACGGTGTCCCACAAGGGTCCCTATTAGGACCCAGGTTATTCAAGATATTTGTAAATGACCTACCAGATGTTGTCGAAGATGGCTCACTGTACATGTATGCAGATGACACAACAGCATATTGTGTTTGTGATAATGTTGATGAAGTTGTCGATGGTTTGAACAAAATCACGAGGAAATTACATTCATGGTGTGTAGAGAACAGATTAACAATAAATACAGAAAAGACGGAAGCAATGATAATTTCGAGAAAACACTTCATAGGTCCCCTGAAACAATTATCGCTCGGAGAGGACAATATTGAATTTGTGACCGAAACAAAATGCCTTGGAGTGACTATAGACAGAGGATTAAAATGGAATAAACAAGTGAAGAGAGTTGTGAAAGATTTTAGTGCGAAATTAGGCCAGCTGAAAAGACTGAAATTCTTATCAAAAAAGGTACTAGAGGAGATCTATTACAAGTCAATAGTGCCTTGTGTTGTATATGCTTTATCTGTGTGGGGGACATGCTCAAAAACACTGTTTAATGAGATAGAAAAAATGCATGAAAGAGCTGCAAAATTGATCCATGAGGTACACAACTGTGAGGACCCACTTACAACTGTCGGCTGGAAACCTCTGGAACATATATACAAAAGAAGAATAGCCATTTTGATGCATGATATCTACAACGATAGAGTACCTGTTGAACTGAAAGGGACATTTAAGAAAAACCCTAGTACANAAAAAATTCATTATGTTAACACCGATACATTGATCTATCCTGTTCTTTGTGGTGAGCCAATTTATAGCCTTAAATTTTGTGGCCCCAATATGGGCTGTGTTTTCTAAATTCAGGTAAAAACGAATGCATTTGTTTTGTGCCAAATGGATTTTTTTGGACGGCCTCTTATTCAAATTTGGGTACTATGAGGTTTAAGCGTAATCAAAATGGGGTTGAATAAGAGCATGTAGAAGCAACCTGCGAAGGGAGTTATCCAGGAAGTTTTGTTTCCTGTACAGAAATTTTAGCTGGCCATTTATCTTTCCAAGCATCTTAGTTGCCATTGACTCACCAGAGAGACTTTCATCCAGAACACATCCCAGATATGTGACTTTTGAATGTTGTTTAATCATTATATTGCCCCTCCTGATGTCCAGCTTTTTTAGGGTTTTGCATTTTTTTGGTCCAAAAAGATGGATTTAGTTTTGTCCTCTCCAAAATGAATGCTTAGTTTGTTTTCTAAAACCAATCCCAGAGTGAGTGGAAATTTCTATTCAAATTTTTTTCTATTTTCTCAATGTTTTTGTCTCTAAAAATTAAGGAAGAATAATCTGCCTAGAGAAGCAGATCACAGTCGACCGCTCGTGCCATGTAATTCACCTAAAGAAGGAATATGAGTGGGCCAAGAATTGATCCCTGGGGGACCCCACATGTCACATTACCATGATTTGAATATTCCTTTCTTATGTTGACCGTAAATGATCGATCCTGAAGGTAAGATTTAAACCACAAAATGGCAGGTTTGCTAAAGCCAAAGTATGCCATTTTATCCAGAAGAAATTTATGGTCAATTGTATCAAATGCTTTTTGAAGGTCGATTAAGATCATGCCTTTAAACATCCCAGTTTCAAATCCTTGAAGGATCTTATCACTCAAGTAAGATAAACAGGTATCCGTTGAGTGACGAGAACGAAAGCCAGATTGGTATCTATACAATATTCTTTTATCATCGAGGTAATTTTGTACTTGACCATGGATGATTTTTTCAATAATTTTTGAGAATTGGGGAAGCAAGAAAACTCGTAAGAAAAGCTCTCAATACTCCAAATTTAATCGTTTAAGAAACTTTTAATAGTTGCTCAAATTCTTAGTTTCCTCTTAAAATAATAGGTGTACGTGCTATCTTATTGCAATTTCCTCTTGTCTATTTAATGAGTAATTTGATGCCATGGCATATGATATGGAAAATGTAGGCATATGACGGGAAAAATCGAATATTGGCAACAGGCCATTTCGTTTCGATATGTTTCGTCTTTAGTCGTAGCCATTTAAGAACGGAATTTTCACAAGGTATTTGAGCTGTTTTCAACGGAAAATAACTGGAAAGATAAATGTCCGCACATCCCAAAACTCGAAGGTCCCTGGAATAGGTTTGGACCTTGGTGAAAACCAAAAACGTGGAATTTTTAACCCGCCTACCATAAGTCCGTGGTTTAGGTTTTGGTTTATTTGAAAACCTAAAACGCGGACCATTGCTATGGAGGTCCGCGTGGCCCACGAGGTCCGCCTTATAGACCTGGCTCAAGCACACCCTTTTGTTCTATGCAAACTTAACAGCTAACACAAACTGAGTTGTTTTGCAGTTTGCAATATGCAAAGTTTGCAAAATAGTGCAAGATTCAAACTATTTACAAACTATGTACAAACTCCCATTGTTTCTGTCTTTTGAATCTGAAACATACTCAAAACAAACTCAGAACAGACTTGTTGCAAATTTGCTGTGGATTAAATGCAAACCCCATTTTTTTGCTAAGGGTAGGTCGGCTAATTTGACAAGGAGAAAATCGCCTGAAATCATGAAATTACTTATTCATAAAGAGAAATAGTCAAAGAAAATGCAAAGTGTAGGAGCAACATACATCGTAATATCATCTGTATAAAATAATCAACAACTAGTTTGTTGAACAAATTAAACTATATCATATTCCATGTTTATGGTTCGTCTGCATTTGAATATACTTAAAAATATATACAGTAGTAAGAAGTCCATGATCTTGACTCTGTGGAGAAGCTGCTTCTCTTCAATATTGCGACAATTATTTGGAACAGCATCAGTCCCTTCATACTACAGCAAAGGAAATGGGCTATAGATATTAACCTGACAAATGTTTTACAATTCAGGCCATATGCAATTATAAAGATATGAATACCAAAGTATTTTTAATGGAAAGATAGGAGTGTCAAATTTGACGATCAAAAGCGTTTTAAACCAACACATTTATGACTACATTAACAGCAACTAAAATCCTAGTCTTACATGTGATTGCTTTTGACCAGGGGAAACAAAACACAAAATGTGCCTTACTCAAAAACATATAAGGATAAATGTGACTGGGCTTCTCTGTTTACAAAATATCAAACAAGTGTGCGTCTGACTTATGCAAGGTAGATATTGTGCTACCTTCCAAATTGTTAATTAATTTTGACGATTGATCTTTGAACTGTATTTATCAGCCATTTTTATGATGGATCCAAACTGTATTTATTTTGTATTTATTTATCTGCTCAGCAGGAGTTCAGAGTATACCTTCCAAATTGTTCATTAATTTTGATGATTGATCTTTGAACTTATTTATCAGCCATTTTGATGATGGATCCAACCTGTATTTATGTGGTATTTATTTATCTGCTCAGCAGGAGTTCAGAGTAGTAATATAATATTACCTTGTTCAAGTTGATTTATGCACCAAAGAAATGGTTCAGTCAAACTTCCATCTCCTAAGAAGAAAGAAAACTTTGGTCACCAAAGGAGCTGTAAATGAAGTAATCTCTAATCAAATCTATCAAAACAAATCTAATCTTTTGATGAAGCACTCTCAACCCCTGATTCAGCAAATCTTGATACAAGCAATAAGGATCAAGGGGCAAGCTCAAGGGTCAAGGGTCAAGTTTATCATAGGTTTTGAGCAGCTTAGATTCAGTTTTAAATTTAAGATACTTTCGCCCTATTGGACTAAGAGGAAATTTGATAATGGATTATGAAGATCCACCTGTTTACATAATGACTTACGAGGATGCCTAGGCCATGCAAGAAATGTTATCGCTGTCTGTAATTTGTAAATGTCCGGAATAGTGGCCATCGTATTTCAATGTATCTTTTATGAGCTTAGTAATTTCATTGCTTAGTAATTTCATTGTACATGAAAGAAACATCTCTTGTGTGTTTGCTCCACTCAGTAGAGCCAAGGGAGCCAAATGCAAAATGTTAAGTTTTTCCAAATTGAAAAAGAATATTTGAAGCTGAAATTTGCACACAGAGTACATCTTTTAGATGTTATTCCAATGAAAGAACATGAACATTTTAGATTATTTGTATCGGCCTTCACTCAGTAGGGCTGAAAATCAGATATTGAGCCGGTGTCTGGTATTGCTGTGTCCAGTTTATTTGGACACCATATTTCAATGCAACTTTCTATTGTTATTCATCTGGCTGATGCAAAAAACAGATTTATTGTCTAGTTATGGCTCCACCCAGTGCAGCTATTTAAGTTTTTCACTTGCAAATATCACTCATTGCGCTAAAGAGCACTTAAATCTTGAATCTTGATTTCGGGATCTTTAATTAGTGTGAATCTTGATTTCGGGATCTTTAATTATTGTGAATCTTGAATTCCAGACCTTGAATCTTGAATTCAGGACTCCCGGTCTTGCGGTCTTGTCCTAGGCTCTGTCCTGTCCTAGTTCTTTGATTTATCTTTTGTAAACTGTTTTATTTTTATCGTTCATACCAAGTATATAAATTATGCCAAGCTGTTCCATCTTGTTATTAATTATCCTATGCCATAGGACTTTATATAACATTAACGAGATCGGAGTATTTTCTGCACTGCTCCTTTTTGGTGCAAACGTTTAGACTACCACCCTTTGGAGCCCCCTTATTTGCAAAGGTTTCTCCTGGGGCGTTAAAAATCTCTTCTCAGCCCCGTCTACACTACTTTTTACCTGAAAACATATAAATATCTTGCTAAGACGTTTAACATCGATAAAACACCCGAGTTGTGACTATCAGTTTACTGGTTCACTTTTCCCCGTTCTACGAGGTAAAGTAAACTACCCGACTGCCAGCCAAAAACAGGATGATGTGTAGAAACGTAAGGGGTCATTGACAAAAGATTTATCGTCCCCGTTAACGGATTTTGTCGGAAAATGTTGTGGTCATATGTTGCGCCTTTTAAAATTGAATTAGGCGCGATGTTTTCACAAGGAGTTGCCGTTTGAGTGGCATATTGGCTCTAGGTCAGGTCAATCTGCCACGCGCGGGGATTGAAAATGGTACTCGATATATCAGGAACGAAAACGAACCAGGAAAGCTCGATGTATTACATACATAGATCATATTTTTAATTCAAAGTTTCCTACAGCCCCTGGATAAACTGCAGGAATGCAAGGGAGCTATATTCGAAGGACCAAGCTGAAAACAAGCGATTAGGCTAAGTTTTGTTGAAATGTTGCTCAACGACAAAGACATGGGAAAACAAAACACAGAAGACAACAACAATTAAAACAAGGTAAATAAGTATTCAATCAAAGCATGGGTGTGCTGACACCCTTTGCTTGACCTATAAAAAGTATCTTTTAAGAGTTGATTTTAAATTATTCTTATTTTGTATTTCAGAATTAAACATGGAGCTCGCAATCTGGAACATTTTGTGGGAACTTTTGAAAAACTTAGCCTACAAATGGCACACACATCTGAGCTGTTTTTATTCTGGCCTTTTGATAGTCGCTGGAGGAATTATCTTCGGTTTTAATGCTGATCTAAATTCGAAAGAGAGGTTCCACTTCTCATGTTACAAAAGTGAAAAGCCTCAACAAGATGAATGTCAAGTGGCATACGATACTGGCCCGAATATCCTGCATAATAGCTTTATTATACCTGGAGTTCAGTTCTTGTTACCTGTGATTCTTTTGCTTACTCGTTTTGTGTTTATGAAAATAAGCAGTGAGCGCAACCGAAAGCTTTGTGGGAAGACGGTGCACATGTATGCAGTTCATTTCTTCGAGATAGCTGTCAGATTCATTTTTTTTCTTGTGATGATTGTTGTTTTTGCCGAATTTGCAGATCACTTGATTGTCAAAGGAAACTTTTATTGCATTCTGGACGTGAAGCAAAATCAGTCAGCGCCATTTCGATGTACAGACGTAAAAGCAGATGCCAAAACAGCTTTAAATGTGCTGTCCTTCGTACTTAATATCATACTTTGTCTCCTGTCATTGTGCGAGTGTTACTGGCTTTTGCGGAAACTTCACAATAATTGGTTTTTGTTGCCGGACTCAGCTGGAGCTTGTGCGAGATGTGCACAGTTTCAAAAGCTATTGATTGATTTTGATGGTTCAAGTGGTAAGTAACAAAGATCCTTTTCTTTTGTTTTTGATTTTACTAAAACCATGAGTACTAACTGCGTTTGACGTCATTAAGTAGTAAAACCATGAGCAATAGGACCCATAACTGTTGTTCCTCCTGCATTAGTTGGCTGCGACGGCGCCTCAATTAAAGTTTTTTCAATCATAGATTGATGTACATGCATAAACTGCTGTGATTCTCAGCTTTGTAATGAATTTGTTGTGTTTATTTGTTGTCAACAAAACGTCACAGCTATTTAGAAATGAACAGGTCTGTCATCAATCGCTAATCTCTACGGATAGAATTGCGGAAGAGTGTCGTTATCAAGAAATGGCCCGGGTGTTCTAAGGACTTTTAGCAGGCATTGTGGTTCATAGGCCATTTGAAGCTTAGTTTTTTAAGACAAATTAAGAAAAAACAAGGTTCGTTGTTTGATCAATTTTTAAGGGGTCTGGAACCAACTAAAGTAAACTTTTATTTAAAATATTTGAAGAGAATAAGTAAAGAATCATTTGGCACCTTGTTGCTGATGATCTCCAGCCGCACGTTTTTAAATGTGATTAGTTGAAGATGACAAAGTGACTGTAAAAGTACAATCGTTTTCAGAATGNATTTGGGAATATTTCAACTGCCATTAAATTCCCAATCAATCTTGCTTTTCAAAATACAATAGATTCCCTTCTGCCAATAGTTTGTTTCTTATTTCCAATTTGATTGAATTTATATGAAATTGATTTAATTATTTTCAAGTCGACAAGTGTTCTTCATTTAAATTTAAAATCAAATCAATTTCAATTTCTTCCCAACTCAGATGCAAAAGTTTCCAAAATCATTGAATATTATTTACCAGATGCAATGTCCATTATCCTCATTGACTGTAACGTAAATCCATCATATTTTGTAATAATATTCTCCGTAAGTTTTCTGCTTTCTTTCTCAATAACTTCAAGTAATAAAAAGGAAAGAAATGGTTGATTTGATTTTTAGATAAATGGCGTCATTCTCGTTCGATGAAAATGGCGCGAAAATGATGAAGAGAGGTCTGGACACTAGAGTTATGGGGGGCACATACTGCTTTTTGGCATTGTAAAACCAAGCGATTGGGGGTTTTGAATAGGACTTTTGCCTATCACCCTTCTTTCCTTACAGAGAAAAATATGTTATAAAATTTAACCTCGACAGGAATGTGCTAATTACAAAATAACGATTGTCAATACCCAAAATATTCTCAAAGAAGAGGTGGGTTTTGGGTCACTCTTTAAAACAGGGGGTAAAATAGAAAATAAAATAACTTTAAAGAACCGAACACAGTTTTTATCTTCTTGGTATCTATCAATAAATATTTCTTTAAAAATGTTAATAGAATAACTTCCTTCAAGGATAAATTGATTGCAGTCATCATTTTCGTTAGCTTTTCTTATTGTGGGGCAAAAGACCTCCCGCTTCCGACGGGCCTGCAGAGCGCTCCTTGAATTCGCGTTGCATTTATTGGTTGAACGTAATTTTTTCTTTAACCCTATATAGTGGTTGGGCTATCTGAACTACCCTATTTTGGTTGGGGGGGGCAAAATAACCCCCTCTACCTAACTCTTGACTGATAATAGGTAGAGCAACAAGATTTGGTCTGCTAATAGCCCGGGGCATGTAATTTTTAAAAATATAAAAAGTAACCTAAAATTTGCCACAGATATTGCTCACGTCAGCATTTTCCTTCGTGTGGTCCAGAAAAGCGGCAAAATCAGCCAAAATCAGGAAATATGAGATAAAATCAAATTTAGAGCACAATTTCCATCCAAGGATGACAATTATGATAGAATACATCAAATAACACTACTCTGCAAAAGAAATTTGCAAACTATTGCGATTTTGCTACTTTTTTCGCGAGATTTGAGAATTTGCGATTTTGACAGTGTCAGTTCTGGAAAATTGCCTCCCTCCCCCTCATTCGTCAAAATATTTCAATGAAACTTTACGAGTACTTGCACAATAGGTAGTTGCTAAAATTCAAAGAGTTTCGTTGTTGTAATTTTTAACCTTGCGGAGTTGTCATAAAAAAATCTACAAGGGGGCAAATTTGCCCCCCCCCCCAAACCAAAATTGGGTTAAGAAACTACTTATAAGAAACTCGGCTATCAGGTTGCTAAAAATTTAAGAAACTCCAGAACTGGGAAAAAGTTATTTAAGAAACTTTTCGTTTTTTATCAAGGAAATCCTCGGCATGTTTGTACTTTATTTTCACTTGTTTCTAAGAAACTTTCAGTGCTGGCTCAAATTCTTAGTTTCTTCAAAAAAAACTACTTGAAATCGCTTCCTTGCTATTAATTATCCATCCTTATTATTTTCAAAGTTTGTGATTGAAGTCATATTGTATCTTTTCCGAAACTCTCTCAGGTATATTTCCACAATACTTTTCGACTGACATTGATCACAGTATGGCATCAAAGAGGATCTGATGTGTAATATATCTTCAAATTCTTCGCTTTTGAAACTCTCTTATAAGGGACACTTTATGGGAAGTTTATTTATCTATATGAGAGTTCTGCGCACGGGGGGGGGGGTTTCTTGGCCAAATTTCGGATAGGGGTGTGCCGCGAGCATCTTCAAAATACTTAATTTTGCCGCGAGCATCATCTTCTTGACTGACGGGGTAACCGTGGTTAAAGAATTTAAAATGAAATGAATGAAATGGTACGGTTGGCTAGACAAATTTTTGTGAAAATGATACCATTGGCTAGACTAATTTCTAGACCAAAAGTGCCATAATTTGCCGTTTTCCGGGCACAAATCACCAGAATTTCGCCAAAATATACCCTTGAGCGCGGCACATCCCCATGTACCTTTACTATGGAAGAACACCCCCCCCCTGTGGCTCTTAGGTCTAAAAGGGTCAATAAATGTTGTGTTTACCCCCCATTGAGCCCAGTACTTTTCTCCATCCTGTTAAACCCCTTTGGCCTCATGGATCTTTGAATTTTCATTTACTTTTAAACTGAATATTTTTTGTATTGCCTTTTTATACTGAAGGAACTGCATTGTCGTGTAATGTGCGCCAAAAATTGTTCAGCCGTTTGAAATTCCTAGTACCAAAAGTCTGTTTCAAATTAGATGTCCCGCGAGACTTACAGGAATTTTAACGTGACATCTAATTTGGGACAGACTATGGAGTACTTGATGAATTTGAATGAATCGAATTCTGCTTGATCGCCGAAAGACAGAAGTGTCTTTTTACAAGCACTGAAAGATGAACTCGACTTTGCAAAAAAAACTCAACTCTCAGATCGTTAAAAAATTGAGAAACTCCAGTACTTGGAAAAAATTATTTAAGAAACTATTCATTTTAGTCAAGGAAATCCTCGGCATATTTGTACTTTATTTTCACTTGTTTCCTGTATCATATTACTCGACAGGTACTTAAATAAGGTCTAACATTGGAAAGGCTTCAAAAGCTTTGTTTTGAAATGTTCCGAAGGGTTTCTGGTTTTTATGGAACCTTTAAGAAACTCCGAGAACTGAGAATCTGAAAATTTTAAGAATTTTTCTGTCCTGNACAGAAGTGTCTCTCCAATTTCTCTCATCTTTTTACAAGCACTGAAAGATGAACTCGACTTTGCAAAAAAAACTCAACTCTCAGATCGCTAAAAAATTTTGAAACTCCAGTACTTGGAAAAAATTATTTAAGAAACTATTCATTTTAGTCAAGGAAATCCTCGGCATATTTGTACTTTATTTTCACTTGTTTCCTGTATCATATTACTCGACAGGTACTTAAATAAGGTCTAACATTGGAAAGGCTTCAAAAGCTTTGTTTTGAAATGTTCCGAAGGGTTTCTGGTTTTTATGGAACCTTTAAGAAACTCCGAGAACTGAGAATCTGAAAATTTTAAGAATTTTTCTGTCCTGTCTCAAATTCTTAGTTTCTTATAAACAAGAAAGGGTACTCTGAGAATTTTAAGAAGCTTTCAGTACCGGCTCAAATTCTTAGTTTCTCACAAAAGACTACTTTAAATCGCTTCCTTGCTATTAATAAACCATTATTATTATTTTGAAAGTTTGTGATTGACGTCATATTGTATCTTTTCCGAAACTCTCTCGGGTACATTTCCAGAATGCTTTTCGTCTAACATTGATCACAGTATAGCATCAAAGAGGATCTGATTTGTAATATATCTTCTATTTCTGCGTTTTTGAAACTCCCTTATAAGGGACACTTTTGTGAAGTTTATTTTTCTATATGAGAGCTCAGTGCAGTGGTCCTTTGTTTCTTGTCTTTTTATGACCACTGAATATACAGGTAAACTTGGCTTGACAGAAACCTTTGGTTTTAAAATGCCGGAAAAAAAGAAAAAACCTCTCAATCAAATCATAATCCGGTTATCCGGTGTTTTCATTCAAAATTGATGATTAAGATAATAGGTAATGGAAGTATTTGCGTTTAGTTTAATTTTAATAACCGAATTCTCCTTTTCTCGACAGATGGAAGCTGCAGGTGTATCGGTTGAAGTCCACAGGTATTGAGTCAACGAACTGAGAGATGATGTAAATGACTTTTGCGAACTCGGAAGATGAAAAGGTATTTTAAATAATAATTAGTAAGTAATTCAGTGAGGTGTTAGCTTCCATAAAGAACAGATGACATCGATGTGCCCCTGTCATTGTATATTTGCCCAAATAATTTAAGTTACTAGCAGTTTTCCCAAAATAACTCGAAGATAGACTTGCACAATATTTACCATACTGGATGCATTTTCGTCTGACACACATCAGAATATAGCAAGTCCCACGATGAAGAATGATGTTGTAATCAGCTGGTTATGACATAAGCAAATTAGAAACCGTCTCTGATTGACATAACAAAATCCTTATAAGAATCTCCACTCGCAGATCACAAAGAGTTAAGAAACTTTAGCTCTGGAACAGAAATGTTTAAGAAACTGTTTCTTTTAGTCGAGGAAATCCTTTGGATCGTTTTATTTTCACTTGTTTCTTGTTTTTTATTGCTCGGAAGGTACATGTGTCGGGTATTGCCTAGGCAGTATACCAAACCCTTAAGAAACTTTGAGAGGGAATTTTTAAGAAGCTTTCAGTACTGAGTTAAATTCTTGGTTTCTTATAAAAAAGACGAGTATTATCTGACATTTTATACTGTGATGAGTGTCAAACGAAAAGCACTTCAGAGCAATAGGGATCACATCATTAGTCAAGAGGCTGTAAATGGGTGTTACATCTGTCTTTGGATTGAATGGCTTGAAAGGAACTTCAGGTACTCTGCTGCAATTCTATTTCGTGGATTTTTTCTATTTAAAGGATATGACGTCATGAAATTGCTAAATCGTTAACCAGAAGAGCGACATACTTGGGCCTATCTCCATATTATAGAAATTCATAAACCATGGTTTTCATGAGAATTTTACCATTTTAGCTTGATTAATTTTGAAGCTGCGATGTTTTCTCAAAACTTTACTTGACTAGCCCTTGTAGCTATTTTACAAAAGAGTCTTGATCGAGCGATATTTTTATACTGTTGTAGAAACCTGACGAATTTTCGAATCTTCACAAGAGTGATAGAAACGCCACTCAATCGAACCTTTTGAATAAAAATGCATACCAATATCCTTTGAAAGAAAAATACGAATTGTTTGATAAATTGCAAGATGAATTGTTTGCCCTAGTTGAGATTGCGCAATTGACTATCTGGAATATTTTTTCTGGAAAATCTTTTTAAAACCAAAATTTTCTTGCCACAGAAAATGGTATTGCAAAGAATGCTGAATATTAGGGAAAAGGGCCTAAATTTGAATTTGTTGTTATTTTACGCAATGTGATTGGTCGCGTTCATGGAGAGTTGTCCTCCAACAAAGATTTGATGGCTAGTTTGAAAAGTATTAATATCAAAATAGTTACAACCTAAGTTGGAATCCTGAAAATGATGAATTTCGTATCAAATTGTGAAACTAGACATTGTTTCATTGCCTATCGAACCAGCTCCTTTTCATGGCTTTCCCTTGTTGGGGATACTGCGAACTCCCCCTTTTGTATTGGCTGAAGATCTTTGACGCATGGGTTCATCTTTGAAAATGTCCCATTGCTCGACTGGGTGACCGGCAGCGAGGATGACCCTGAAAGCCCATCTGCTCAAACTTCAATGATCTTAAAGGCTCTTGTTCAACCATCCTTTGCGTGTCGATTTCTATTGAATAAGCCATTTTCG
>REGM01000455.1:77211-99939 GCA_004194415.1 Aurelia aurita
GTGCTAGCTAGACTCTTATGCAAGGGTCATACACTTTATATTAAGCCAACCAATATTCCAAGTTGTATTTATAGGTAACTTCGCTCGGGGCTTTGTAGTGGGGTTTCTGCACTGTGGGTCAATTATTTTGTGTAAAAAAATGTTCGCTTGCATTCTCATGTGATCCCAGAGTGACGTAGCTGATGACAGAGTAGAATTGTTCTGGAGTTCCTTGAATTTCGCAATTTATCGCAATTATTGGAGACCTTTATTCATCCCACTGCTCGATGATTTATCATCGCTTTCCACATTGCCAATTTTTCAAGTGCGATGAAAGCTCATCTTGCACTGGCAAGGACCTTTGACTGTAAAACATGATTCACACTGGTCGAAAAAATCAAGCTTTACAGTCAAATGTTCTTTTCAGTGCAAGATGAACTTTCATCGCATTTGGAAAATTGATGCTAGTTCATCGCGCAGTGGGGACCAGCCTTTAATATGACTTTTTGACGCAAGAGAGTTTTAAGAAGAACCAAATAATCAACACAAAAGTTTCTTTTTAGTATTATTTGAGCTGGTAACTCAACACACGTAAACACTCTGCAAGTCATAACCACAATTTAGAAGTTCCTTTATTTCGAATTGATCCCTGATTGCTTTCAGTAGTTTATCTTTGTTTTCTGGAAAGACAACTAAACTTTCTTACGAGAGGTTTCCTATAAAAGAAATAAGTTTATCCGCAGTAAATTTTTAGAACCTGCAGTGCTCCTTCACTTCGACGGTTTTTCTTCGTAGTTGGGATTGTTTACATTTGCAGCTTCAGCAATCGGCCGTAGAAATTTATTTGTACTCGATTGTCAATCAAAAGCGCTGCGATGGCTGATAATGCTACAAAACGTTCCCCTGTGCAAATACCGGATTTTCAGAGTTAGCAGATCCCCCGAGGGTTGAAAATTGTTGATTTGAAATAATAACGATTAGGTTTTGTTGTAAACAATAAAAACATGCTCAAAATAGAGACAATGTAAGGTTTCGAAAGAAGAGAGCATCTTCAATAGTTGTAGTTTTATGATAATTTGAAATTTGCGAAAATAATTTGTAGCGACATTTGCAGTTTTTGTAGCCTTTTAAATTACGTTTTGTATATTTGTTGTTTAATTAAAAATCAGCGTGCTTGCAACCTGAATTTCACTTGTATTTTCTGATATTACTCACTTTTAAAATCCTTTGATCGTGGTTCATGAACCAGATTCTTGAATGAAAAAAATATGAGAATGCAATGACTTGGCAGAGAATGGTGGACCACTTTTCGATGTTCTCCATTTCTCCGTTATTCCATGACCAAGTGTAACATTTTTATCAGTAGTGAGCCACCTTAGCCTATTGTTTGTGTGTTTTGAACTTATTTTCACTTGTAATGAGCCACCTTATCGCTAGCCTGCGTGCAGACTATACTTTTCCACTGCGAAGGAGAGCCAACGAGGATCTTGTGGCTACCTTATCGCTGGTCGGAGAATTTAAAATTTTCTAGTGGTGAGCCACTTTAAGTGCAGATCCATCTTAAACATGAAAAGACTATTTCGCCGACCAGTGATAAGGTGGCTCACTACAAGTAGAAAGAAGTTCAAAACAAACAAACAACAGCTTAAGGTGGCTCGCTACTTATAAAACCTTCACACTGATACACACATGGTGTCCTATCACACATGGTTATTCTTTATAAATTTGCTGTCAGATCTGAAACAAATAAAATCAGCTGATTTCAAAGTGGCAATTTTCAATACAACTTAGTCTGTGGACGTGGATTTTGTGCTAAAATTGCCTGATTTTGAATATACGTATTTTTTTTTATAAGAAACTAAGAATTTGGGCCAGTACTGAAAGTTTCTTAAAATTATCAGATCTGTGACCTCCAGAACATTTCAAAACATTTCAAAAAGTAATTCAGTGAGGAGTTGGCTTCCATAAAGAGCAGATGGCATTGATGTGCCCCTGTCATTGTATATTTGCCCCAATATTTTAAGTTACAAGCAGTTTTCCCAAAAATACCTCGAAGATAGACTTTAACAATATTTACCATACTGGATGCATTTTCGTCTGACACTCATCAGAATATAGGAAGTCGCACGATGAAGCAGGATATTGTACGCAGCTGGTTATGACATTAGCAAATTAGAAACAGTCTCTGATTGACATAACAACATCCTTATAAGAAACTCAACTCGCAGAGCACAAAGAGTTAAGAAACTTCGGCTCTGGAACAAAAATGATTAAGAAACTGTTTCTTTTAGTCGAGGAAATCCTTTGGATAATTTCATTTTATTTTCCCTTGTTTCTTGTTTTGTATTACTCGGAAGGTACGTGGGTTGGGTATTGCCTAGGCAGTATACACGTATTCTTATTTATAAGAAACTAAGAATTTGGGCCAGTACTGAAAGTTTCTTGAAATTATCAGATCTGTGACCTCCAGAACATTTCGAAACAAGGTGTTTTGAAGCCTTTCCAATGTTTAGACTTTACTCAAATACTTTCCGAGTAATATGATACAAGAAACAAGTGAGAATAAAGAAAACATGCTTGGAGTTTCTTAATGTTTTGGCAAACTGAGAGTCTGAGTTTCTTATAAGAAGTTTCTTATAAAAAAAATACGTGTATTTCAAAAACCTTACGACTGCATGCTTTGTTTTTTTCCAAAATCAGCTTATATTGACTAAAAATTTAGACTACCGGATGTCTCGAAAAAGTACGAAAGAACAAACGATAAAATATCGGGACTTTTCGACCTCACAACTAAATTTGCTAATGGTCAACTTAAATGCCTTGCATTTATAAATCGTCCACCAAACGCGGGAGATACGAGGTTGCGAAGATACGCGGGAGATACGCGGCAGGTTGCGAAGTCAAAATTTAGAGTGCACCTGAAAGAAGTGGTTTTCAAAAAGGGATTAGCTATGCTTTGATTTCATGGGCATTTTCCAAAGGAATGTTCACCTTTCTATTTTTAGTTTTACTTTTAAAAAGAATTCTACTTTGAGATGTTTCAATTGTTCTTGAAATCACTTTTCTTTTGAGGAAAAAATCGTTCCTTACATTTCATCGAAAAGTTGATTGTATGAAAGAAGAAAAAAGGGATGTGGCATGAGTTTATACTCGCCGCATTTTTCTTTTATTTGTTTAATTAGGGCCGACACGTAGATTTTGCTTTTTTGTAAAACTATATCGCAAAACTAGGCTTGGCTTTTTCGCTAAAATCGGCCGATTTTAAACATTCTTATTTTTGGCCAAAAAGTAAGGCTATAGGCTTTGGTTCTTCGCTAAGTAGGCCGATTTTGAAAATGCTTATTTTTGACCAAAAAGTTATTGCTGGCTTTTAAGCATTTTTATTGCATCATGGGTAGCAATGGTCCTTTAAAGGACGCTGGCTGGCCATGGCTACTTTCTCTCGTATCCAAACTGACTTAAAGGTGACCTGAAACGAAATTTTTTATTTGCAAAAGCCGATAGCCTGGTTGACCAACGAAGAACGCCCTTTTCAGTTTTTCCATATCATGCTTTGTTCTGGAATTATTCCCCATTTTATGGTTGGAGCTGATGACGTCATTTTGTTTGCAAAAAGCCAAGAAAACAATTGATATTAACAACATTTCTTACAACAAAGCCTGAAAACCCAAGCTTTTGTACTGGACTTTCTTTTCATGAGATATAGGATATTTCTGGGCATTTTTTGTCGCACTAACATACTTCAGCAGCAGGTTTTAATCGCAAGCATAGTCATTGTCACCAATTTTTCTACTCTCTGCCTATACTTTACTTATAAATATGCAAACAAAATGACGTCATCACTTCAAGACACAAAACGGCGAATATCTCCGAAACGAAATAAAATATCACAAAACTTTAAACGGCATCACCAATCAAACCAGTTTGTCATTTCCTTTTGCGAATAAAAATTTTCGCTTCAGGTCCCCTTTAACGCAGCAAATCACCTCCGGCAGTCAACATGGGCCACTACAGGTGCTCTGCTGTGATGTGACAGTTTGGATAAGAGAGCAGGTACGCAAGCCTAGGATAACAACAAGTTTGCTTGCTTAAAAAGGGATCCGTTACCCAACTGTAAACAAATCTGTAAACACTTTTGTTTAGACACATGTCTAATATTGTCTGTTGTTTATTTTGGTGGCTTCACCCAAACCACCAAAAAGTGACCATTGAAAATCCATTTATGTCCAGGCAATCGTACAAGATATGAATGTTTGGTTTGTTTCTCTACCGGGTGCGCCAAAAAAAACTATCCACTTTGACAGGCCACGATAAATCGTATACTGAACCGATTTTTAAGATTTGTGATTAATCCTTGCTTTGCTATTTTTATTAACACTTTTCCACTCTAAGAAGTCTCTTGTCTCTTGCACTATAAGCGAGTTTCTTAAAATATTTGTTCTCGAAAACTCTGAAAACGATAGAAAAACATCGATTTGGACAAAGAGAACACATTTTCCATTGTGATTTGGGAATTCAGAATCAATCAGTTATACTTTGCTACACGTGCGTTTGCTCAATGTTGGGAGAAATGCACTCTCCGTCGCAGAGGCTGTTGTTTGCAAACAAGCAGAACGTGAAGCTCCGAAGGAGCAAAGAGCGAAGAAATGTCGTTCTCTTTGTAATTGCATTGATTTGATACTTTTGTGCAGATAGTAAGTGAAGCGCCATGAAGTCAAGCAAGCATGGACTCTCGTTGAATTGTCATGCGGGCAACGGCTTGGCTTAGCACGTCATTGCAACTACTCCAGAATTTCGCAACATGGAGGCTGTAATAGATTTCAAAATCCCCAAATCACCACGAAAAAATTTCCTCTTTGTTTATTCATGTCGAGTCTTTAGAAAATTTGATCGACATTTTTTGATCGTTTTCAGTGTTTGAGAGGCCGAAAATTTTAAGAAATTCTCTTATATCTCCAAAAACAAAAAATTGAAAAATTTACAAAAAACCCCAGAATCTAATTCTGGATTTTAGCTAAAGATTAAGTCATAAATCTTCAAAATCGGTCTAGTGTACGATTTATCGTGGCCTGTCAAAAGTAGATAATTTTTTTGGCACACTCGGTATGAAGCATAAGAATTTATCTTAAAATAAATCTTTCATTTTTGAAAAAAACGATGAAAGTCTTTGCGATATTCCAATGCTTTACAGCGAACAAAGGACTGAAGGTATGTTGATCGATGGGCTTTAGGCCTAAATTTATATCTTCATATTGCCGACGGTAAGATCCTTTAAATAGGAATAAAATAATACAAAATTTGACAATACTACAAAATTATCATCGATATTAATAAGCAAATTATTAAAAGTTTGACATCTGATTACAATAAAATCAAAGTGTTGGATTAATACAGAAAAATATTCCAATGCTAGCTTTAACTTCTTCCTAGACTTGCTCCAAGTCTCGTTCGTTCTCTTATTCGGGCCAACTCGGTCAACAGTGAGCTGCGAAAGTAGAGCGAGCGGAACGGGCAGCGAAAGAGACTTGTAAATGTTGGACGCTCATGAATATTAATGAGATTCTTAATACAACCGAGGCTGTTTAATTGGCCAAATGAGTCGGGGGGTTACATTAGACAACCATTGTCGCCAAAGCGTTCTTCTTGAAATTACGACATCCTGCTNGTATACAAGGAAACATCTTTCTGAATATTTGAAGTAATAGTTCTGGAAGGCTATTTTTACAGTTTGCACCACAAAAATATTCTTCAGTAGATCCAAGAGCCTTTTGTTGACATGATTTTGAAATTTTCAGCGGTCATCGCAGAACTGACGTACCTTTGCCAATTTTTCAAATGCGATGAAAGCTCATCTTGCACTGGGAACGACCTTGAATGTAAAACATGATTCACACTGGTCTAAAAATCAAGCTTTACAGTCAACACACGTAAACACTCTGCAACTCATAACCAAAATTGAAAAGTTCCTTATTTTCGAATTGATCCCTGATTGCTTTCAGTAGTATATCTTTATCTTCTGGAAGAGTTAACTAAAGTTTCTTACGAGAGGTTTCCTATAAAAGAAATAAGTTTATCTGCAGTAATTCTTTAGAAACTGCAGTGCTCCTTCACTTCGACGGTTTTTCTTCGTAGTTGGGATTGTTTACATTTGCAGCTTCAGCAATCGGCCGTAGAAATCTATTTGTACTCGATTGTCAATCAAAAGCGATGCGATGGCTGATAATGTTACAAAACTTTCCCCTGTGCAAATACCAGATTTTCAGAGTTAGAAGATCCCCAAGGGTTGAAAATTGTTGATTTGAAATAATCACGATTGGGTTTTTTTGTAAACATTGAAAACATGCTCAAAATAGAGACAATGTAAGGAGGGTTCGAAAGAAGAGAGCATCTGTGATAGTTGTAGTTTTATGATAATATGAAATTTGTGAAAATAATTTGTAGTGACATTTGCAGTTTTTGTAACTTTTTAAATTACGTTTTCTATATTTGTTGTTTAATTAAAAATCAGCGTGCTTGCAACCTGAACTTCACTTGTATTTTCTGATATTACTCACTTCTAAAATCCTTTGATCGTGGTTCATGAACCAGACTCTTGAATGAAAACAATATGAGAATGCAATGACTTGGCAGAGAATGGTGGACCACTTTTTGATGTTCTCCATTTCTCCGTTATTCCATGACCAAGTGTAAAATTTTATCAGTAGTGAGCCACCTTAGCCTATTGTTTGTGTGTTTTGAACTTATTTTCACTTGTAATGAGCCACCTTATCGCTAGCCTGCGTGCAGACTATACTTTTCCACTGCGAAGGAGAGCCAACGAGGGTCTTGTTCTCCTTATCGCTGGTCGGAGAATTTATAATTTTCTAGTGGTGAGCCACTTTAAGTGCAGATCCACCTTAAAGATTAGTTCACCGACCAGTGATAAGGTGGCTCACTACAAGTAGAAAGAAATTCAAAACAAACAAACAACAGGTTAAGGTGGCTCGCTACTTATAAAACCTTTACACTGATACACACATGGTGTCCTGTCACACATGGTTATTCTTTATAAATTTGCTTTCAGATCTGAAACAAATCAAATCGGCTGATTTCAAAGTGGTAATTTTCAATACAACTTAGTCTGTCGACGTGGATTTTGTGCTAAAATTGCCTGATTTTCAATATTCTTATATTTCAAACACCTCAAGACCGATGCTTTGTTTTTCCCAAAATCAGCTTATTTTGACTAAAAATTTAGACTACTGGGTATCTCAAAAAAGTGCCCCCTTTTGATTGTAGAAAGAAAGAAAAAGTGTTACCTAAATTTGTTAATCTTCTACCAAACGCCGGAGATACGAGCTTAGGAATTCCATATTTAGCCCTAATTTAACCGGGGGGGTGCTTTCCACCCCCCCTGTCGGTTTTTTGCAGAGCATTTATCAACGGCATGAGCTATGACTCTCTAACTTTCTGACAATTACTAATTATCTATTAGCTACATTTTGACAATAAAATTTTCGAACAATGGGCGTCATGTGACAGATGACAATACCATATTTGGAAGATGGTATTGACAAAATCAATGTTTTTGATATTTTTACAAACAGAATTAGTTTCAAATGTGGATTATTATACCTTAAAAGAATCAGCAAACAAAGAGCTTTCATTTGTTATCAAGAATGGAATTTGCTGACATCAGCATTTTTAAATGATGACGTCACATGTGCCGCCATTTTGGGTCAATTTTGCAAAATTTGAAGCTTTTTCCAGCGGAAGTTGTAGAAAATGCATAGAATTGCGTTTTGCAATACATTTAAAGTATTTTTAGCAAGTTTTGTATCAGTTTTTGGTCGTAAAACCCACTTTGTGATTGTGACGTCATCAATATTTGTCATTTTCTTCAAAAATAACTGTCTAAAAACACCTTTAGGTATTATTTTGAGTTAGGAATGAATAAGACGGCAAATAAGATCAAAAATAGCGAATTATATGATATTTTTCCGATTTTAGAACGAATTAGCTGGAGAATCATATTTTGACATTTTTCGACATTATGACGTCATAGTGACGTCATCTGATGAGATGGCCACACCCAAATCTGCCAAGCAGTAAAGAATGGTTAGTACTACGCCCTTGCCAGGTTTGAATGATTTCCCATTAGTCTAAGACGATTTACAGAGGGGGGGTGGAAAGCACCCCCCTGGCTATATTAGTTCAAAAAAAGCCCGGTTAAATTAGGGTTAGAGTACGCCTGAAACCAGTGGTTTTCAAAAACGGCCTAGCCATGCTTTGATTTCACTTTGATTTCATGAGCATTTTTCAAAGGAATTTTCAACCGTTTTATTTTTAGTTTTACAGTTCAAAATAGATATTTCAATTTTTCTACCGGGTGTCTCAAGAAAGATCGAAACAACACACGATAAAATGTCGGGACTTTTCGACCTCACAACTAAATTTGCTAATGGTCATCTTAAATGCCCTGCATTTATAGATCGTGATGCTTATGACTGAGATATATAAGACAAATTGGGGGCTTAATCCTAGTTTCATGAAAGAGGTCTTCGTCGAAAAACACAGTCCGTATGGGTTGAGAATCTGCCCTAATCTACTATTGCCACAACCGCGTACTGCGTGCTATTGCTTGGGGACGATATCGTTTCTTGGGTGTAGATTATGGTGGGCACTTCCCACCCAATGACATAAAACAATCCGATAATCCAGATCTTATTGTAATTCCGCTCGATTTTCGTGTTAAAATCAATGGTTTTGCACCCATTCATTCCAAATTTCATGTAGAATCCAAAAATTAATGTTTCCAAAAAATCTTCATCAAAGTTTGCGCGTGACGTCATCATTCCGATGAGGTGCGGTGACGTCACATTTCCACATTTATTGGTATGAATTTTTCGCTAATTCAATCAATTTTCGCTAAACCAAGAAAGCAGTCCAATGCGTGTGAATATTCGGTCGTCTTTTACTAAATTTATCGCTTATTTTTTTACAGCGCCTGGTGATAGATTAACAAAGAATTGAAGACAACAAACGTAAACTGTGCAGAAGAACCTAATTTGAACACAAAGCAACACCAAATTTTAACATTGTATACTCTGACGATCGAAAAATGAGGCGTATCTGAAGGGTAACGCCTGGTTTACATGTGGTGCATAAATTCGCGCGAGAATTTCATGATTGATTTCAAGTACGAGAATTTTTAGTGCAAATGCAAGGAAGCGATTGTTGATGGAGGGTGCTCTGGTTGGTTGAATTTACTACTCGAAAACTTCTCATCGTAAAGTTTGAAATGGATTCTATTTCCTATAAGGCGAAGACAATTAGTCGGTATGAATTCGAAGATATTTCGGCAGATATTCGGGGAGATATTTCGGCAGGAGTACCCCAGGGTTCCATCTTAGGACCCTTATTTTTCCTTGTGTATATTAATGACCTAACTGCTGACTTAAAGTGCAATGTTAAGCTTTTTGCTGATGACACGTCGTTGTTCACCGCAGTAGAAGACACGAATACAGCTGCCAATGATTTGAACCATGACTTGGAGTTGATAAGACAGTGGGCTTATAATTGGAAGATGTCCTTTAATCCAGATCCGCAAAAACAAGCTGTTGTACTGATATTTTCAAAGAAAAAGATTGAAATCGATCATCCTGACATTCGTTTTAATAACATACCAGTGATGAAAGTAGAGGAACATAAACATTTGGGAATTCTCCTAGACTCAAAGCTTTCTTTTTCCGCTCATATCAAAGCAGCCATCGCAAAAACGAGAAAGGGCATTGGTCTGCTGAAATATCTCTCCAAGTATCTGCCCAGACATACCCTAAACGAATTATTTAAGCTCTATGTGCGACCCCATCTTGACTACGGAGATTTTATCTATCATATTCCAGCTAAAGTTTGTGAATTCAGCGGTAATACCATTTTACCAAATTTGATGGAAAAATTAGAGTCCGTTCAATATTCTGCTGCTCTAGCTGTTACTGGAACATGGAGGGGAACGTCGCGAGAGAAGCTGTACACAGAACTTGGTTGGGAATCTCTGAATTCCTGAAGATGGAGTAGACGTCTTACTTTGTTTTACAAAATTATAAATAACCTGACCCCTGAATATACAATGGATCTAATCCCACAACTTCAGCAGTCGCAGTACTCTCTTCGCAATCAGGATGTCATTGGGCGAATAAGCGCAAGGACAGAAAAATTCCGATTTAGCTTCTATCCCGACCCAATAGGATTATCCTATCTTACCCAACTTAGGGTGGGTCTTAGCAAATTAAGCCTTCACAAATTCAATCACAATTTTAGGGACACCTAAAACCCAATTTGCCCTACGAACGACGGTATTGAGACTACGGAGCACTTTTTGTTGCTTTGCCCTTCCTTTGAGATTCAACGTCGAAATCTTCTCGCTAGAGTTTTTGCATTATTACAACCATTTGGATATATCAATCCTTCAAACGAGGTTTTGACGCAACTTCTATTATATGGTGATAAAGACCTCCCCAATGACCTCAACAAAAATATACTTGAGTTGACTCTACGATACATCCAAACAACTGGTCGATTCGATTAAGACCACTTTAAATCTAGTTGTACCTCACTCAGCCACCAAGTCCGTTTTCGTAAAGTCTCTTGTTGCAAAGTCCTGTTTCGTAAATATATTTTTATAATAGTATGTACGTGTAGTTGTATGTAAATGGGTGGGTCGGGGGTGTGTCGCTTGTTCGGGGAGTCGTAGCACGAGGGCCACACAAGCGATTTGGCTTAACTCAACCTCAGTCCTTGGCTTAGGCCTGGACTTAATTTTTGTTAAAGCCTCTTTGACACATTGACAGAATCGTCTACCAACTTTGCGAATCGGTTGGGTGGTTCTCTGGGTGCGATTTTGCGGGCGGGTGGTGCATTTCCCCTGATTCACCCAGTACTTTTTTTTATCTCTCTATGTAATGGCCACCAGGTTGACATAGTCTATTGCTCCCGGTGGTATCGTCCTTGTAGTGTTTGCAGAGTAGTTTGTAGGTAGCGTAATTAGTAAATCAATCGAAAAGTTACTAATAACGCATTTTTAGTAACATAACTTCAACGAATTTTTAACGCATTTTGAAATGCTAACTTCGCATTTTCAGGTATGATAATTTAGATTTCATAAGGGTACGTGCTCCTGATAAAAATGTTCTGGGCTGGCTTAGTTCTCTGTATATAAGCTTATTTTTTAATTACAATGCTGCATCTGCTTCCTCTCCCTTTGAGGACTTTCAATGTGTCTTCTCGCGAACATATAAATAATTACAGTGATTTTTCAGCTAGGCAGTTTCTGATATATACTTGATGTTTGGAGCAATTTGCAATTAGATTCTCCTAAGTAATTTGGAAATCGTGATGGTAATAAAGACAATGGACAGAGCGCACAAACTCTTCATTTAGCATAAAGTTGAAAAGCGCCAATATTTTATTGACACAAAGATTTAAAATGAAGAGGTCTTGCTGCAGAGAAGAGGTGCCGAGAAAATCTCTAATTGAAGCAAAAATAGTTTCAACCCTGTTTACCGTCGAATTTCTAACGGGTTTTCACTGCAGTGTGAACCAAACTTTAAGCAACTGCGTATGTCGTTCCTTTTACTGTTGCTGTTGCTGTCGTGGTTATGAAACTCTCTACCAATTATAGGAACAACGTCGTAAATCTTTAATCATACTGGCTATGAAAGTCTCACAAACCATAAATACCCCTTATGATAGTGAAGTTTGGACCAAATTAATTCCAGTCTCAAATTGCGTTCGACGAGGGCTTGATCCGAAGCTCTATTTAACCGAAATTTTGGGACGACTGCACTTTAGCGGACCAGATTTATGTCATACCTCTAGGGAACGTATTTGACCAAATACCCTACTAACTTGCTCTAAAAACCTCTTTTCCAAACCTAACCCTGACCTTGACCCCTACCCAATGACGCATAACTTGCCGATATAAAGATAAAATAAGAGATATTGAAAGCTGGTCCACTAAAGTACAGACTAGCTGAAATTTTGTGTGTGGTAAGTATTCAAATATTTGGAGAAGAATTGATAAAAAAAAATACAACTACCGTGTACAAAATTGCACATCCGAAAGAAAATATAACTTTGTATTTGGAATCAGGAGGGATTGGGAATTCAGATGACATAACATTTACTTCAGTTTGTCAGACCTTAGTAATATCTACGTTTCTAAAGACTGTCTCAAATTAAATGTCACGCGAAAATGTCCGAGAGTAAAAGCAACTCAAGTGTATTTGCATGACCAATTTTGCGTTATCGCAAATCTCACGCGACATTAATTTGAGACAGACTTTAACGCATTTATATTCGATAAAATCCATTTATTTCATCTTTGGAGAGTTAAGCTCTCCAGTAATTGATGGTTGCCACTTTCTTTCAACCATTCCTGAAAATCACAAATTAATTAAAAGATAAAAACTAGGAGGTGCTTGAAGATGACGACAGCTTCAAGTTGCAATGCTTGAGGATCGTTGAACCAAAAGGTAAACAAATACAACACATTTTTTGCTTGGTTTGTTTGCAGGAAGGAAAATTAGATGTCTCATTTACATCACCTGGGCGTTAAGAAACGCGGTACTTGTTGCTCCTCCCTGTTTCCCTATGCCCGGTTTTCCTTGTATCCCTGTGTCCGGCAAATTTGAGTGACAGTGAAACGTGAAACGAAGAAAAGAAATGTTCTCTTTCCTTAAGCAACAACAGCAACCTTCATGGGCACAAGGACACAGGGAGGAATAAAACTGCTATATGAACAGCTACCGCGTTTCGTAAAGCTCGTGCATCACCTGCAAAATTTGCAAGCAATTTCAATTCACGTTTAAAATATATCAATTGAGTTGTGAATCACTATATTATTTGTTGGACACGGTTGAAATATCTACATTCCTTATTTGATATGTGCAACAATCCATTTTCTTGCTTGCAAGTACATTTCTGTATAATTGTTTTGAATACTTAAGAAAAGAAAAGTTATGAAAACTTCTATAGAACAGACTGTGTGTACCGTAGACTGCAGCTGTTTCTTCTGATCACGTGCTAGTTTCGCATCAGCAACCATTGCATGCCATTGGTCAAGGGCCCTAATGGTAGATAAAACAAAATATAGTTCTTAACAGCAAACCGTTTTGACAAAAATACGAATTTTGTGTGCAGAAGTTGGCTAGATTTTAAGTTTTATATGCATTGGGCCTAAGTATAAGGTGAAAGTACAGTTTATTTTCCTTTCAAATTACAACTTAAGTTATCTAATAGCTGTGCATGCAGCGACCAATCATATTTCACCAGTGGAGACCTCAGCATTGAGGTTGCTGATTATTCACATAGATAGACAGACAGACAGACAGATAGACCGATAGATTGATTGATAGATGGATAGATAGATAGATAGTCGCTTGAAAGTTTTGATGATGTTTGAATTTGAAAGTTGTCTTAGTAGATGGTTGAGAAATGTTTTCTTTTGTCTTTGAATAGAGAGGCCTAATTGGTTAGAGCGGTGCAAAATTGGTCGACGAGCAATTCCTGGGTGTTGCTGGAATCGTGCTTTAGTTTACCAAAGTCATTTTCTTTCATGACTAAGGAAGAACTCGTCGATCGAGAAAGTCGATGTTTGCAACCAAGGACAGTTTGCCTCAAATTTGGTGACCTATTTGCCTNTAGATGGATAGATAGATAGATAGTCGCTTGAAAGTTTTGATGATGTTTGAATTTGAAAGTTGTCTTAGTAGATGGTTGAGAAATGTTTTCTTTTGTCTTTGAATAGAGAGGCCTAATTGGTTAGAGCGGTGCAAAATTGGTCGACGAGCAATTCCTGGGTGTTGCTGGAATCGTGCTTTAGTTTACCAAAGTCATTTTCTTTCATGACTAAGGAAGAACTCGTCGATCGAGAAAGTCGATGTTTGCAACCAAGGACAGTTTGCCTCAAATTTGGTGACCTATTTGCCTCATTCTCGCCCATTTTGCCCCCCCCCCCTTTCTAGCAACTTGCATTTTCTTTCTCAAGGCAAGAACAAAAAGATTAAAAGCAATCGACGGAGATAAGTAGAGTAGGATTTAAAGTTTCAATGGTCAAAATACAGACACGCATTTCTATTCTCTTTTTTACGACAGTGAAGCATCTTCGATTGCAACAACTCTGAAAAAAGATAAGCCAGGCCACTGGCTTAAGCCACTTTTAGCACCGTCAATTGCCTTTGATGTTCCGTGATGTAAATCTTGGTACGTTTGCCCACAAAGAAATGATCTTGCTTCGCTGTTTCTTTCAGCAACGGATAAGCAAATGCCAGAGTCGAATTGGTTGGGATATCATGGAAATTGATATCGTTCTAGTAGTATTTGAACCACAGCCTTTTGCTCCCCGGGGTATCGTTCTAGTAGTATTGTAGAGTAATCCTGTAAGTAGTGTAGATTGTAATGTGTATTGTAATATTTTATTGGAATAGAAAAAAGAAAGAAAAAAAAAAGAAATTGGTAGGATTTTCCGATCCGAATTTATGAGACCTTTTATGATAGAATTTCTTTTATTCACACCTTATATTTGTTTGGGATTCTGAAAACTCTCCTGCATGTTTCACTTCCAAACAAGTTTTACTGGTTGGTAAGTACTGCTTGATTTATCATGCTCCAGGTATATCTCTATCCAAACTTAAAAGCGTTTACCGTTAATTCCCATGATTTTGAAATCGAGCTCAAATCAAAGAAACTGCAAAGAGATTTTTCAAAAATGTTGCATTCAAACTCACATAAGTCTGACTTAAAGTAAATGAACGGAGATATAGCGATCTAGTCTAAACATAGCACAAAAGAACGGCACGCGCCACTTATGGCCCTAGTAGCCCTTGAAAATAAAAAATTGGTCGAAAAGTCCAAAAAATATATATATATATAACAAAATTTTGTCAGCTATTCGATAAAATAATCGGTTTTTCTTTATCTGATGTACTTCCAGAGATACGGTCATCTAAAATTAGACATGTCACAGCAAAATTTATTTCAGCTGTACGATTTTTGGGTTGAAATTCTCTCTGGGACCACTCTGAAAAATAGCAGTTTGAATTTCCCACCCAATATATTCCACTGACATATTGGTCAGCGGTTTTTGTTTGTATCGTTGCTGTTGCTGCAGGTACATCAATCTTTTGGCGTGGTTTTGTTGAGCAAGAAACATTCAGAGAAAATTTCAGAAAGTATCACTTTCATCGTGTTGAAAATAAGTAAGTAATCAAAGGTTGTGTACTAAAATGCCAGGTAAAAGAACTCGCAGCAAATACAAACCAGNCCAATTCATAAAGCTAAATCCAAACAAGAAGTGACAAATTACCGACCAATCTCATTATTACCCTTGTTCAACAAAATCTTTGAAAAATTAATGCATATCAGATTGATAAAATTTCTTGAACTTCATAAGATCATCTTCAAGCACCAATTTGGCTTCCAAAAAGAGAAATCAACTTCTTTAGCTATTCTCGACCTTTGCACTCAACTTGTAGAAGCAATTGAAAATAAAAAATTCTCATGTTGCATCTTTCTAGACCTTGCCAAAGCTTTTGATACAGTAGACCATGCCATCCTTATCAGCAAACTGGAATATTATGGTATCAGAGGCATAGCTCTTGAATGGTTCAAATCCTATCTCACAAATAGAACCCAAAAAGTCTCAATAAACGGAACACTGTCTGACTCTGGTAATATAAAATTTGGAGTTCCTCAGGGAAGTGTTCTAGGTCCTCTTCTGTTTCTCTTGTATATAAATGATATGCCTCTAACATCCAGTACCTTAAAATTCCACCTATTTGCAGATGATACGAGTATTTTCTTTTCACATAACAAACTTGAGGAACTTGAAAGCATTGTGAATAATGAATTAGCAAAAGTGTCTGATTGGCTAATTGCTAATAAACTTACATTAAACGTCGATAAGTCAAATTTCATAATAATCTCTTCAGCTAAGAAAACGTCTCCTCATAAAGTAGCATTAACAATCAACAACTCACCCTTAATAGAAAAGGATAGCATCAAATACCTTGGTGTCTTAATAGATAAAAATCTTACATGGAAACAACAGATTAAGCAAGTAAACATCAAAATTTCTAAAGGCATTGGTATACTTGCTAAAATGCGACATTATGTACCTTCAACAATCATAAGAAACCTTTACTTTGCTTTCATCGCTCCTTTTATAAATTATGGCCTTATCAACTGGGGCTCTGCAACAGCATCCTCCTTAAAATCAGTTCATCGCAACGTCAATAAAGCTCTGAGAATAATGAATTTTGATAATTATACTGCAAGCTCCAAGCCTATCTTTCAAAAATTTGGTATTCTCAATTTTGAAGATAGCTTTAAACTGGAATGTGCCAAATTTATGTATGACATAAGCAAAGGTAACAGCATAGATTTCCTAAGCGAGCTCTTTGAAAAAACAACAGAAAGACATAGTTATCAAACCCGTCAAGCAACGACAGATAAATTCGCCATTCCTTTAACTAAAACCAATCTGAAGAAACGTTTCATAACCTTTCAGGGTACTAAAATTTGGAATGATATCCCTTTTGATATTAGAAACAAACCAAGCAAAACAACTTTCCAACGCCATTTCCGCAAATGGCTTATACAAAAATACAACTAAAATAAAAACTTTCTTTATAGCAAACAAACAAACAAACAAACAAATAAAAACCATTCTCCGAATTCAATCAAGTAACAATGAAATATATACAAACACCGTGCCTCCTCTCCCAACCTTTCCCCCCTTTCCTTTTATTATCTTATGTAGTTTATAGTTTTTCACAATTTCAAATTCATAATCTTAGTTCAAATCATACTATTCTCTTATATTCATTGTATTGATAATCGCATCGTCGTATATACATTAGTTAATTAATTAATTTGGAAGCTACAAAGGACACTGGGCTCGAAAACCGTTTCGGTTCCTCGACAGTGCCCTTGGCATCTCTTAATGTTGTTTAAATTGTACTTAATCTCTTTGTTGTATCCTTTAACATTTATATTATAGTTGAACCTTGTAAACATTGCTGAATATAAAAATGAATTTGAATTTGAATTTGAATTTGAATTACACCTTAGTGGGAAAACAAACTAGGCAAAGATGATGTTCCTACCTAGGCCTGGCCTACTTACTAGCAACATGAGCACTCCACAAGCAGGAAAGAACGACAAACTGTTTCATGTGGATGCAGGGGAAGAACTCACTCCACTAAATAGTAAAAAGGCAAGCATTTCAACAAGAACATTTCTGCCCAAATGCAATGCTGTACTCGATGCTGGTAAATCAGGGGATGCAACTTTGCTATGGAATGTGGAATTGGATATTCAGGCCTTGAAAGGTTTGGGCAGATATCTAACCTGCCAATACTGACAAAAAGCTGGTATTACAAACAAATGGATAGTGTTGTCTCTATCACTGTCCCAAGCATAAATTTCATGGTGCAAACATTGTAAAGTTTGCCTCTGCAGCTGTCATTTTACAATATGAAAGAGATGGAAACACCTGTAAATGAAATTCCTTTACCAAGCTTGAAAAGAAAAATAAAGAAATAGTTAAAATGGCAGAGAAGGCTGGAGATGAAAAAGAGAAACGTAGAAGAGCTGCTATGCAGCACCTAAAGACTGCAAGAGAAGAGGCATTAAGAGAGATGGAAGGAGAGACATATGGTGCAGGATGTTTTTAAGACATGTTTATACCATTAAAAACAACTTGCAAAAAAGTTACTTTAGGAATTAAGATCTTTCAGTGATGCAAGTAGCAAATTTGCTGTTTTTCTTTGTATCTCTACATAAAACATGCGATTTCTCAAAACGAAGATTTTCAGACTTGAGAAAGAATAACTCCAGATAGAAACAATATATTTACATGAAATTTTCAGGATTTGTCCTTCTTTGGTAGTTGATGGTTTTGAATGATTTAGATTTTTGATATCTATTTCTGAAAAAATTATTGAATGTCACATAAGAACAAAAATTATGTTTTTGGAAAAAAAATTCGAAATTTTTTTTGGGATGAGATATCAAAATTCAGAATCATTCAAAACACTTTCCAACTCTTGCTTGTAAGTTGTTATGATGAAATCCTAATTCAGAATAAAAGGTATCACTTCAATCTTTTCTAGACCAGTCGGCGGTAGGAAAATATCACTTGTTGTTTAACAGTTTGAAATTTGTTACAGATAGCCCAATTGTAATTTCTGATTCCATTTTCTGAAACGGCATGAAATTTGGATTCAGAAAATGTATAGGTTTGTACATTTATCAACTATAAATTCTGAAAAACAGATTTTGAAAATTATGCATGCGCAAAACAGTTCAAAGGGAGACTAGGGCCTTATGTTCCTATTGTTTTCATCGATCGAAAACATCAAATACAATAAGTTCTATTTACATGGACCCAGTCCCCCTAGCTAAGTTGCCTTTTAACCCCGTTGATTTACTTTAAACAGACTTATGGCTTAAAAGTCTGACTCTCACTTAAACAGAAAATGTTTTACATACTTGAAAGTCTTATCCGCATTTTCCTTTTAAAATTATTTCACATAAGTCCCAGTTCGTGTAAGTCTGATTGTTTCCTTGTTCCGAAGCGATTACGCGAGTTTGACTGTATAGCTCTTCAATTGTTCACCCTATCAGAACAGACAATCATAGAGTCAACAAGGAAAAAGACACAGTCTCGATATAGCACCAGTTGTTTTTTCCACAAAAACTCTTTCAAACAAAACAAACACACGTAGTGGTTACTAATGCATTAAAATATAACTAGAAACATAACAAGTGTCCAATAATCCCTTTAATCCTTGTCAGGGCATCTATTG
Organism: Aurelia aurita; assembly: GCA_004194415.1. Classification (NCBI taxonomy): domain Eukaryota; kingdom Metazoa; phylum Cnidaria; class Scyphozoa; order Semaeostomeae; family Ulmaridae; genus Aurelia; species Aurelia aurita. The sequence goes on from REGM01000455.1 coordinate 96,039, forward strand.
CGCACCCCGAAGGTTGGATGCTTTTTATCTATGCAAATGTCAAGCTGGAATTCTAAAATCTCGAGTTGATACAAAAACAGAAGAGCAACATCAAACAAACAAATTCGTAAACGATCAAGGTCAGGTACTTGGAATTTCTAATTACGCCCTACATCAGATAGGCTCTCGTATCTATTGAGAAATTGTGAGTTTTCAACGCCTTCAAGACAAAATAAATTAACTTTCCAAAATTGAAAAGACAGACGAGGTTATAAAACAAAGCAGATGCGTTGTTGTGCGTAAATCTGAGCTCTCTGTAACTAGTAGAATGGTTATATTTTTGAAGATAATTTCAATGTTATTAGATGTTCAAAAAACAGAAAACAACAACGAAATTGTCTATCTGCAAGTTAATTCTTTCATCCGCACATATCATCAGAAAAAGTTCCATGACGGGAAACTCAATTGTTTTCTCGCAAACGTCTTTGGAGACAAGCTGATCTTATTCGATAATTTGCTATTACTCAAAAGGCAAACTTGAATGCAATGCATCAATTTTAGAGCAAAGCACAACTAAATCTATATGTAACTATTATGGTATGATATCTCGCCTTACTTTTTCGGATTAATAATAAAGAACTTCTTGCCATTGATTTCCATAATTCGGCCATGTCGACTAGATAAACTTGTGCCAGAACTTGCAACAGTTGAAAAAGAACGAACGAACCCTGCGACTCATGTGATTCAAAAATCAAGACACGCATTGCGCACCTCTGTTCAAATCCTTTGGCCTATTGAACCTTGACGATTGTTACAAGCTTGAATCCGCAAAATTCATGCATAACGTATCTACAGGGAACATAGAAACACATTTCCAGAACCTATTCCAAGCAGTAAGTTCAAGAAATAACATTCAAACGAGAAAAGCAACCAGTGGCTATTTTTCTCAGCCCTTAGTTAGAGCCACCTACATACAGAATTGTATAACAACTTACGTAGTAAAGATATGAAATCAAGCTCCAAGAGATATTCTAAACCTAAAAAGTAAGAAAAATTTCTTCAAGAAATACAGAATTTGGCTATTAAATAGTTACAAGTGGTTTCTCATCCGTTTTTACCCCCCATTCCACCCAAATAGACAAATAGGTATCAATCAAACTCTTCTATCAATGCAGCAGTTATCCGTTTTTACCCCCCCCCCCCATTCCAACCGAATAGACAAATAGGTATCAATCAAACTCTTCTATCAATGGAGCAGTTATCCGTTTTTACCCCCCCCCCATTCAACCCGAATAGACAAATAGGTATCAATCAAACTCTTCTATCAATGGAGCAGTTATCCGTTTTTACCCCCATTCAACCCGAATAGACAAATAGTTATCAATCAAACTCTTCTATCAATGGAGCAGTTATCCGTTTTTACCCCTTTGTTTTCTTTTTACTCTTTCTCTTTCTATATATATTTTTCTCCTCATTTCCCCCTTACTTTTCGTATTATTACTCTTAGTGTTGCATAAAACTGTTTTTTTTTTATCATTGAATCATTACCTACCGTATGCTAGCTTGACAGACAAGGGGGACCTGGCTAGAAAGCTCTTCAGAGTTCTTTCTAGGTATTCTAAGCAACAATCTTATTATTTTTAGCTCAATAGTCTTTATATTTTATCATACATTAAATATGTTAGTTTTACAGCTGCTGTAGATAATCAATGTAATAATTAAAAGCTTGAAGTTTGATGAAATGAAATGAATGATCCTCATTTATGAAGAAGCTAAAGGGGAATTATCAAAGGGGAATTCCATAGCCTCAAATTTGTTGATTGCCTCGTGACATATACTAAAAAAAGGTGGAAGCGCCTTTTGACAAGTAGGTAGAAAAATATCCACTAACCTAACTCGATATTATTAAATCTCTTTGAATCGACTTCATCCTGAACCATTTTCATATCTCTTAATCGTGAAAGATGACTTTGGTATGTCTCTCTAAGTTTGGTTGCATATGCATCATTGTTATTTGGTTGTTGTGAAACTTTTGATTGCTTCTTCATGCCAGATTGCATCTCCATCAATCGTTGCTGTTTTGCAATGAGTTCTTGATTGTTTCGTAGAATCTGTGTCCGCTGCCTTTCAGCCATCTTTTGTAGCTGTTGCAGAGTCATCTGGGTTTTCAGGGGATTAATCTGAAGAAAGAATTTCAAGGAATCAGCATTTTGAATTGAAGAAAGCCAGAGGTCTGCTTAATCACTCTTCTAAAGATATATCTCATATGACCGAGAGAGCTGCGACAGCAGGACTTCAGAACACTGCAAGTTTTCGCTGCTTTACGATTGAAGCAACACATGCGTGATCAAGAGCAAACTTACAATAACGAAGTTCAGTTTCAATTTCAAACAGGAATTCACGCACACACCTCTCCGTGTGTCATTCTAGTTTAGACGATTCTGTCTTTTTATATATTTGGGGTATTTTGGAAGCTTTGAAGCTATTCTCAGCATCAATATCTCGCAATTTTTATCACATCTTCTAACATTTTAGTTTGTGGTTTTTCGCGATGTAATGATCGATGATTAATATTCATATTTAGAACATTAGGTAACTTTAAACTTATTTAAAAACATCATGTTTTATATGCATCTCTGTCTTAAAGGGAATGTGTCCATACAAGTAGGCCTCCCAGAGCAATGCATGTGATCAATTAAAATTTCTTTTCAATCACGCATTACAGCAATTTTCTCTATTCATGTGATCAGTTTGAATATCAACCAATCATTTGCCGAGAATTTGATGGATGTTGACAGGTTGGGTAGACGCTGCCCTTATATATGGACACATTACCTTTAAAGGGAATGTGCAATGGTAAAAAGGCTTGTCTATAAATAGAACAAAGAAAACACTGAGACACAGCATTGTTTCTTTGGCTATCCATTGTTCACAGCGCGTGTGGAACTTCGACTTGAATGGAATATTTTTCGATTTTTTTGCTCTTTGCAAATACAAGCTTTTAACCTTGCACAAATCCTTTAACAATTTTTAAATCTAGGCCCAAGATCAAGTACAGTAAAAACCTGCATATAAGAACCTTCCTCGAATAAGAACCAAAACAACCTGAAATCTTCAATATTTACCCCTTTATGTAATGTCTCGTTCAATTCCTACCCTGACCATCCCCCCGGGCAGCCCGGGAGTCACCAAATGCTTGCACAAATGCCGGGATGGTCAGGGTAGAAATTGAACGAGACATAAGAACCTTTTCATTTTGAAGAACAAACGCATTGATAGCTATAGCTTTCAGCTGTGTCAATCTGAAACATTAATTTGATTATTGTGTACAATAAATCTTTAATATTGCTTCTCAAGCATAAAAAAAGCCTAAACAAGTCTGATTCCACCACATTGCTAATGTTCCATCCTCTATCAAATTATTTTGATTTCAAACCGATACATTTCAAAGACTGAAAAGAAACCAAACAAAAAACTTTTCTGAGAAGATTTAAGAACCTAATTTGAGAACCTTCAGCCTGATTCCATGAATTTTATCACCCAGGAGGGTACTCCCAAACTTTCATTACGGGGGGGTCCATGCCAGTATTTCTTTGCTGACCCCTAAATATTGAGTCTAATGCTTTGGAGACCCCAAATATTGTTATTTATTTTTATTCTGGGTCATGGAGACCCCAAATGTGGTTAGTTATTGCATTATATATTAACGGATGAACACTAAAGTACGGGGCATACAAATGATGGAATTTGTCACTGTAATGAATTGCGTCAAATTTCACGAGTCTCCCTTTTTCAGATTCATGGACCCCAAATATTGAATTATGTTTATGTTGTTGTTCACAGACCCCAAATATTTGTTTAATTTAAGATTTTGGACCCCAAATATTGGCCCGTATTGAAAGTTGCGGAGTACCCCCCCCCC
>REGM01000455.1:106127-151024 GCA_004194415.1 Aurelia aurita
CCCCCCCCGTGCAAATCAAATTCATTTTACTTGTTGGATTGACCTAGAACGCAACATTCGACAACCTGGTATAGTTATCAATAATTGTATTTGAACTTCAAATCATGTCAATTTTAGGCAAATACAACCCATTTTCAAGCGAAAGATTTGGTCAATAGCCTGCAAAAAGGACATTGTTTCTGATTTTAAAAAAAGCGTCCGAAACTTTTTTGTCCATTGTTCTTTGTCCTAAACTTTCCGTCTGAAACTCTTGGATGTTAATCTATATAAAATACAACCAAAACTTATGTAGAGTAAAACTGTTTTGGCCATAGAACTACCATTATTTTGCAAAATACTGCAAACTAGGAATCGTTTGACCAAAATAAGTTTACTCTACATAGTTTTGGGTTATTGTTTAGATCACTTCATTCACTCTTTGCACTTTAAGCAAAACCAGGTGGTCTTCTTTTTGAACACAACATCGTCTATCTTTTCACACGCTCGATGATACCACTCACCACACTGGTCACAAGCTGCCATATGCCTGCAAAGAAAAAGAAAACTCCTCCTCTCAGTTGGAAATGTTACAGTAGTTCAATCACAGTGGTTCAATATCATACAAATTTCGTAAGCCCTTCTTACATATGAAAATTCAAATTTCAAAATCGTCAATAAAGCATGTATTCTGAAGTTAAAAAAAAATGTTTTATGACATCATCCTTCGGACTGTGGCTTGAATTTTGATTTCCTGATTTCAGTTGATTTTATGCATTAAGCATGATCATTTGCGCATAAATCGCCAACCCGCTAAGTAAATGCACTTAATGGAAACCAGTCTTTGATATAGACAAAGTCTGAAAAAAGCAAATCGGTAAATACAAATGAAGAACAATCTAGCTTATGCGAGGCAGACGTATGTGAGTGTGACCGTAGTTGCTTGGGACTGCTGAAATATAAAGCGATGTAAAATTGGTATTATCAACGAGGAAATTAAAAATTCACATACTTGCTTGGATTTTGTTTATCAGTTTCAATCCACAGTTGTCGACACGAACAGAAAACTTTGACTTCTATTTCTCTGCTTTTACATTTTCTTTTTTCTATGCTGGACACTGGAAATGAGCTCATTTTGTTCTCCAAGATTGCATGCAGCAAATGAGATCGCATTTGAACTTCATCAAAGCAGTTGTTTGTCACATTATTTTTACCTTCTAGTACACACTGGGTGAATGCTAAGGCAAACAACCCACAGTCCACGCCATTATTCTGCTGCTGAACAGACACTACTTTTACCTTTATAGCGGGCAGTTTGCATCTCATGATTTTGCATATTTGCTGCTTCACTGCATTGGCAATGCGTCCTTTGAATAAGCTATCCATGTAGTAAATTTCCCCCTCGTTGCACCCATAACTACTAATTGCTACCCAATGGTGGTTCTGGTCATCGTGGAGAATCTGCGTAAAAGGAATTCCTGGCCTTACTGATTTGAAATAAAGCTTTCTGCCTTTGATTGTATCTTGTAATCCAGCTGATATATTGAAATCACGTTTCATCATTAGTTGTAGAACATTAATTACATTGTCACTCAATACTCTTTTCTCAGATATTGACTTTAAGTCACGATATGTAAGTTCTGACCTGACAGAATCGCCAGGAAAAGGCTTATCATTTCCTTCAATGGTGCTAACATCTTCCCCCAATTTAATAGCATCTGCTTTTGAGCTGCCAGCAGCTGCCTTTGCAAGGAACAAATCTTTCAAGGATCGCTTATAATCTTCTCCTTCTTTTTCTTGGTTGTTCTGATGGACATTGTTGATAACTGGCACTGAATATGCTTTTGTTGACAGATCTGTAGCGTCACTTATTACTTCCTCGTAAATAGACTGCTGCGTGGTATGTTCCACACTTATCTTCGCTGCTTTTGCATAACGTTCATTTCTTTCTCCGACCCGTTGTGCAAATTTAGTTTTCCTCTTTCTCGGCGGCAGTTCATGCAATTTTTTTCCTTTAACAACGTCTGAATTCACTTTTCTTCCCTTGGAAATAGTTGGTAACAAAGCAATGTCATTTTCCTTTGGACATGCATCATGCATGCTTTTCTTTATATCTACTAAATTTGTCAGCACTCCTGAGAGAAGTTCTGATTGATCCTCAACAAGGAAAGTANTGTAATCCAGCTGATATATTGAAATCACGTTTCATCATTAGTTGTAGAACATTAATTACATTGTCACTCAATACTCTTTTCTCAGATATTGACTTTAAGTCACGATATGTAAGTTCTGACCTGACAGAATCGCCAGGAAAAGGCTTATCATTTCCTTCAATGGTGCTAACATCTTCCCCCAATTTAATAGCATCTGCTTTTGAGCTGCCAGCAGCTGCCTTTGCAAGGAACAAATCTTTCAAGGATCGCTTATAATCTTCTCCTTCTTTTTCTTGGTTGTTCTGATGGACATTGTTGATAACTGGCACTGAGAATGCTTTTGTTGACAGATCTGTAGCGTCACTTATTACTTCCTCGTAAATAGACTGCTGCGTGGTATGTTCCACACTTATCTTCGCTGCTTTTGCATAACGTTCATTTCTTTCTCCGACCCGTTGTGCAAATTTAGCTTTCCTCTTTCTCGGCGGCAGTTCATGCAATTTTTTTCCTTTAACAACGTCTGAATTCACTTTTCTTCCCTTGGAAATAGTTGGTAACAAAGCAATGTCATTTTCCTTTGGACATGCATCATGCATGCTTTTCTTTATATCTACTAAATTTGTCAGCACTCCTGAAAGAAGTTCTGATTGATCCTCAACAAGGAAAGTAAGTCGCCGTATCTCATCAATCATTTGTCGGCAGGAAGGACCATAATTGACTACTCTCTCTTGATTCTCTCTTGTTTCCTCTTTGGGTAAATCATTGCTGTTATCTTTGCAGCTACTTTCACTTCCAGTATCTTCTTGGGCTATAACTTGCGAGGCATCGGTTGAGTTGTCTTCTAAAACTTGTATGTTATTGATCACAACGTCATCTAATTTCAGGAAAGGTGAATTAATATACAATGGTGACAGTGATTCCCAAGAGAAATTAAGATACTTGCTAAACACAGCAAAAAAGTGCTTGCACGGAAAGGCAGAAGATCTCCAATCCATACAAGTGCAACTTGGCATTGTAGCAGCATCACCGAAACAGACGTGATATGGCTCACAAAGTGGGTTTCTTGAATTGCTCTTCACTGTGAATTGGCCATTCCCTGTCATGCGAATTTGTGATTCATCTATACTGGAAGCAAGCTCAATTTTACTCAGGCAGTGCTCAATTAGCTCCCGTGGTCGATTCTTAAGGAATGCTGGGACGAAGCCTGCATACTGGCGATAAACGTTGCTCAACTTGATGTTACCATCACAGTATCTGGAAGAAACGTAATACAGTTATTAGGAATCATCATGTTTATATCAAATATATCAAATAAAATGAGATCTAAAAGGCTTTCCAACATTTCATCTTTCATAAATATATAAAATTTAACTTCACTTGTGTCTAAAAGTTTTCAATACATTGATAAAAAGTAATATCTGAGTAAAAAATGATAACTCTAATTACCACCACCTCAAAGGCAGTTACGGCAAATTTAAATACAAAATTTCATTTGCAGCAACATAGTCAATATTCTATTGACTATGGCAGCAAGTAATACTTCTTTCCTTTCAGGCAATGCTTAAATGCTTGGACAATACAACCACATTGACCTGTAATTTTTTTATTTCAACATTCTGGGTAGCTTTGTTCAGAAATAATTTCCAATTTCAAGTGTTTTATGAATAATGTTATTGACCTGTCATATTTATCAACCAGGAATTGTTCAATCAGCAATGTTAGCATTGTCATCAATGATGTTTTCGAAAATCTCTTCAAATACTGATACTTGAATGACTGATTTTGCCGCTCAGTGCCATTATTTGTATTGCAGTTGACTAACAATCTGTCTTGGCGATAATAGTGTACCCATCTCTACAAAAAATAAAACAACAGATGCTTGAAAGCAGCAAATTTACACTATGTTTAAAAAGGTGAACACTTTAAAAGATATAGTTTTAGAGTAAGTCATTGATACAGACGCCTATTATCATAAATGGTTGCCACCCAGCTGGCTAGTACCATGGATAAATAATGTTATCATTGCAAAATATACGTCAGGAGTAAAATGAAAAGACTTTATCAACATATGATGACTGTTACATTATACATTATACCTGCAAATAAGAAACCCACAGGTAAGAAACTTTGATACTAAAGTTTTAAAAGATTATGGCTGAAACAATTATGGTTTGTTATTTCTAAACAATACACTAAAATTGCAAGATAGTGTTTCTTATTTGTTGTTATACTGTAGCATATTTGATGTATATCAATCGGTGTTCATATCTGCCTCCACTTCAAGAATGTTTAAAAATATTTTGGATAGCATTTTTAAGGTCATAGTAGTAATGTTCCTTCTTGGGTACCAGCTATACACTGGATGCTTGTTAGTTCATATTACAAAAATCAACTTTAATTAGATTTTAATCATTGAGATTCTTGCAAGCAGCAGTAATTTCAGTTATATTGAAGTCATTGGATTACTGTAATATAGCAGTGGATGGCTCGATAATATTTACTTCGATAGCAGCAAAACTGAATAGTAGCAATTAATAAATTGAGGTTAAAATGAAATGATGCTTTGCGAATTTGAACCTACATGTGGTATGTTTAGCCAGTAGCTTTCCAAATACTTTACAAGCTTTTTATATTTGTTATTGCTCCAGATTTTAGATTGTTTCAATGAATCAACAGCTTGCTTGCATTCTTCTTCTGAGCCAGACCTTGCAATGCGCCTCAGTAGATGTAGCACTTCATCCTTTATCAATGTGCACCCATTCGAAGTTTTCTTTAGCCATCGTTCCCATGCTTGTTCTCTGTGGAAGTCACATATGAAAGTTGTGCACCCTATGTAAAGAAAAATACCTTAATTAGAGTGTCTCGTTCAACTCCAGTATTTCAAGAAATTCTAACTGCAGAACTTGTCATTGACAACTACAAAACACTAACCGCCACTACTCAATTTTGAGGCCTGTTCGGGATTCTGGTGAAATAAATCAACTTTCTTTCACTTCGATAAAAGCTATAAAAACTACAGTAAAGTTCTTTTGTTACTTAACATCCATCAATTCTAACAAATTTTTAATAATTAATATGAATTTTTAACAATTCGCAAAAAATTCTTACGAAAGAAAAAGTTGTTAAGTTACGAAAACACTGCACTGCATGCTTCATTGAAAAGTCACCAGCAGTCAGAAATACAAGCAGTTAAACACAACTAAAAAACCTTTTCTCTTACCATCAAACACTCTTTCTGTTGCTGTTATTTCCTCATTTGAATAGTCTGTCATAAAATACCGTGGACGGAATTGAGGATTCCAGTCTTTGATGATTTGCAGTGCTTCTTGAATAGTTGCAGTAGACTCGCTTTCACATACGAACGTGGCAACGATTTGATAATCGATGTTTGTCTTCACAACAAGGAAGAAAAGTGGAATGGCATACCGTGTCGTGCGGTATGTTGCATCTAGTAATGCTAATTCGTTCCCATAGCGGAGCAACAGCCTTCTCTGCCAACTGCTTTGATATATGAAAAGAAGGGAATCACAACTATCATCGCTAATGCGGACATCTTCAAGATCCTCCTCATCAGAACTACCACTACTGTCATCATGAGGTGGTGTTGTATCCCCATTACTTGATGCTTTGGGACGAAAATATATATTTCTTGATGGATCTTCCTTCCTCCATTCATCAACTTTTTTTGCCAGGCACTCCTGATCAATCATTGAATGGAGTAACTTCCTTTTTGAGTGAACCATGTGATTTCTTATTGTCTTGGGTCGTGGGTAGTACCTAAAATTGGTTGCATTGGGCAAATTGTTTTCACCAAACATTTCATTTTTAACAAATATCTTTAGATGACGACGCATTTCATTGACGTCAGAGACTCCTTCCTGTATCAACTCATCAATTTTCTTCACCAGCTGTTGGTCAATTTCTTGTGATATCCCTGCATGCTGAAAATTAATCAGAGAAATAATTTAGTAGAAACCCCAAAGTGTGCCAAAAACGAATGATTGAAATGGCACTTATATCAAATATTTCAATACAGACCAATAACAAACTGTCATAACATTCAAGAAAATTTGTATCTGCACAAAATTTGAATGGCCCATGCTGATAAAAACTGTCATGCAATTACAAAACGAAAACTGATTGAAAACTAAAACATTTCACCTAAAGGCGTGGCTCTTATTTGGAAGCAGCCCTTATTTCAAACTTTTGGAAAATGTGGAAGTTAGCTGGTAGCAGTGCTACTTCCTTTGGAGGCTGTGCGGAATCACACAAATAAGTTCATGCAACAGAGCTTCAGCTTTTGGATTGTAAAGTGTGGTTTAATATATGAGATCTAGATCTACGAATTAAGAGCCTACGAGCCTGCTACTTAGGATCAGTTTTAAAAATACTGCCTGCTCTTATTTCTTTTAAATTTATATTTTGAATGACTTGTGGACCTAATGTGCTATTTCTCTGAAACTTGTTCAGAAAGCTCAATAAAGTATTTAATTTAAAAGTATATATAAATTTACAATATCTTCACAAAATTTTTCAAAATTCCCCATAGTAAAAGATGATAGGTTTGCATTTAGTTTATTTAGTTTGCAGCAAATTTGTGCAAAGTTTGTTGTGAGTTTGTTTTGAGTATGTTTCAAATTTAGGAGTTTGTAAATTGTTTTTAAAGAGTTTGAATTTTGCACCAAACCAGTTTGCAACGCTCATAAGAAGCTTCCTTTAAGCATGCAAATTTGCACAAACTCCATACAAACTTGCAAACTCCAAAAGAACAATGAAGCATACTCAATGTAAACTGATTGCAAAGTTTGCGCAAATTGTATTTTGTACTAAGGGTCTACTCACAGTGCCTATGATATGATTTTGATGCCGAGCAACGGTTGGAATCACAACGATAAACTTTTTTGTACATGGTATCTCTGACCCTTTTCCAATTGCAGCTCGTAGCTTCTTTGAGGCATCTTTTCTTCTCCATTCTGTATTTTCTGTGATCTTGAGAAAGAAAACAACTTTTTACTGCGACCGTAAGAAAATATCATCCACAAGATTGTTGGTAGATCCTGTATATCATAGCCTCAAACAGTATCTGGGGTACATCTGTTTACAAATTTTCATTTTTAATGTAAAACAGACCATAATGATGATCATACTGTAAGAAATCCATAAACAGTACCCAGGGCCCAGAAATAATAGGTTACAATTGGACAAGCCCCATCCATTTAAAATCTTTCAAATAAAACATACTGTACCTAGTACGAACATGTTGACAATAAAGTGCTTCCATATTATCTGGTAAAAGGCACTATCAGAAGACAAGTCTTCAAGGAAAAAACATGATGTTTCAAAGAATGAATTATTCTGTACAACTGCTGTTTGATAAATCATCAAAGGAGAAATGTCTTGAAAATTAAAGCACTGTCCCTGCCAGAGACTTACCTTATAATCCTGGAACTGTGTTATCTCTGTAATATGAATTTCTGCAGTACAGCCAAATTTTTTTGTGTCTTGAAGCAATGTATATTTCCGTGGATAGACATGATCATTTCCCTATAGGTTGAGAAAATTGATTTGTAATTATTTATATACTTAAAATGTTTAACTTCTTCTGTGGACAGAGCTTTTGTTAAAATATATGCTCATAATTACTCAAACGCAGTATCCGCAGATGAATTACTGTAACTGCAACTCACCCTTTTAGCCTTTCTTTCCTCCTTTCTTTTAGCTTTTGCTTTGACTTGGCGGTCTTTCCCATGTTGACATTCAAATTTTTTGCAGCCAGTGATAAAAAATGGTACACCACTGTAAGGAACATTTGTGCATTGCCAGATAACTTTGTGTTTTGCTAAATTTGTTTCTAAAGCAAATATAGGCAAAAGATATGAATGGCATAAATCAATATTCATTGGTGATAATGTAATAATATAATTTCCTGGTGATAACTTTATGAGAAAAACAAATATCTGGTTAGGAAATGTTCAAAGTTTGCAGATGAGTTTTAGCCTGTTCTCAAGACCACTTTTTTATTATGGTCAGGTCAGTGTAACCAAGAGCAAATCCTTTTGAAAAGATTTCCCACAAGATCTTGTCAACTTTTGTTTTCTTTCATAAATGCAGATGAAATTGGACAGTGAGGGGATTAAAATAAAACTTTTGATTGTTTTACTCACTGTATATATACATTATTTTGCACTCGGTCAGTTAACATTCTCCATTTACGGTGTCTGGAGCACAGGTAGCCAAAATTGCCTAATTCAAGTTTTACTCAGAGAGTGTCACAGATACAGTATATAGAACACAATAGATTGTGGCATAAATTAAGAAATTCCAACTCATATATATTATAATTTTGTAATTGTATACAGTGTTGTTCATTTTCTTTGCTGTATATATACAGCTTTTGTAATTTATATGTGTAAGAATGTGTATGTTGTGGAATTTTAAAAGGATATTGTTTACTGAACTGGGAATCATTTGATTAAGATTGTTTTTCAGAATTATTGATGTGGGGGTGGACGCACTCTAGAATACTCAAAAAATATTTGGCAGGTCTCCATTCGAAACAATTCTGCAACATTTTATAGGCGGGTGGCATAAGTTTACCTTCTTTCCCAAAGTCTTTCCTTGACCAATATGTTATATATCGTAATGTGTGTTGGATTTCATGCCTCTTTATTGCATCAAGTGCTTCTTCCAAAGAGCTTGTCTCAATTATGTTGACTTCATCATTCTCTAAATTGTGAAGAGAATTGGTGAAAAATAGTTTACTAAACTATAGGCTGGTTAGTCACATTTCACATTGGTATTCATTTTTATTGTTTAAAGATAAATTTCATATTTCTGAAGATTTTAATGATAAATCTTGAAACTTGTCAGGAAGCTAAGGCACTTCAAGTAATCCAAGATCACCATGCAGCAGGCACAAGTGGCAATGGCATAACATTAGGTTAGGCCTAAACAAGTCTGCTAAAAATTATGAATGGAATACTTTTCAGGCCTAGCCCTAGTAATATACGTACTTCCCTTTAATTTTGGTGGCCTTTTTCATAAAGATTTACCAAAGTCAGTTTTACAACATTTGCTGCTTATAATATTAACACTCAAATGTAGTTGCTTACCTTCATTCATATTTCAAAATATCTTTTTGCAGTCGTAGGTTGTTGAGTGAGTCGAGTGTTCATCAGGAAAGCCATAGGGGAAAAGCGCGCCAAATTTCCATTCGTCTTTGTTGCCGCCAAAGATTCAAACGATTCTCGTACGATGATCATCGCGATTTGCTCGCGATCGTATTTCGTTACTCGTCCTCGTTCCTCGTTGGTTTACTCGCTGTTGCCACTAGGGTGTAAATTTGCTACGCAGGAGTACACCTCCTTCTGGGTGTTGATATCTATCATTAACCGTTGTACAAGGAACAAGGAAATACCGAATCGAAGCGAAACTGACAAAGGAAGGCAGGAAGGAGAAAGCAAATCGAAGGATCTTTAGCAGACAATCATAGTAAGTTGTATAAATGTATTTTTCAATTTTATTTTCCTTCCAAGTTGAGTTGTGCTATGAATGAAGGTAAGCAACTACATTTGAGTGTTAATATTATAAGCAGCAAATGTTGTAAAACTGACTTTGGTAAATCTTTATGAAAAAGGCCACCAAAATTAAAGGGAAGTACGTATATTACTAGGGCTAGGCCTGAAAAGTATTCCATTCATAATTTTNTTTTGTTAGTTTGTGGTAGATATGTGTTAGTATGACCATGTATTTTTAAAATATTGTGTCATTGAATGAAAAAAAAAACAAAACATAATGAATAATTTGGTAAGTTTAACTAATTGATGGATCATAAATATTGGTAATGGCATTAACCCTATTTTGGTTGGGGGGCAAATTTGCCCCCCCCCCCTAGTAGATTTTTTCTGATAACTCCACAAAGTTAAAAATTACAACAACGAAACTTTTTGACTTTTAGCAACTACCTATTATGCAAGTACTCATAAAGTTCCATTGAAATATTTTGACGAATGAGGGGGAGGGAGGCAATCTTCCAGGACTGACCCTGTCAAAATCGCAAATTCTCAAATCTCGCAAAAAAGTAGCAAAATCGCAATATTTTGCAAATTTCTTTTGCAGAGTAGTGTTATTTGATTTATTCTATCATAATTTTCATGCTTGGATGGAAATTGTGCTCTAAATTTGATTTTATCTCATATTTCCTGATTTTGCCGTTTTTCTGGACCACACAAAGGAACATGCTGATGTGAGCAATATATGTGAAAAATTTTAGGTTACTTGTTATATGTTTGAAAAGTACATGCCCGGGGCTATTAGCAGACCAAATCTGGTTGCTCTACCTATTATTCAAGAGTTAGGTAGGGGGGGGGGGTATTTCCCCCCAACCAAAATAGGGTAGTTCAGATAGCCCAACCACTATAGGGTTAAACATGCACCAACACAATACTACAATTGACTATGACAATACTTAATAATATTAACAAGAATTTGCTGTGGGCCTTGGGGGTGGGGTTGGTACTACCCTCCCTTGTTTTGCAATATTTTATATTGTTTATTTTTCTTAGTATCAGTTTTCACATTTTATATCCTTTCCTCCTCTGCACTACAAACAACTACATCTGGTTTGAAACTATGGGCATAACATTTTGTGCGGTCTACCTCCCCCTAGCTCATCTGCTTATTTTGATCAAAGTTTATTTGAAGAGCTAATTGATGATATTGCTCATTTTACACAGAACATCCATAACATTATTTTAACAGGTGACTTCAATGCAAGAACTGCCAACAAGCAAGATTTCATCAATAATGATGGAAGCAACTTTACCAACACCCAGTACCTAGGTTCTGAAATTACCACAACCAGGCATAACTGTGATGGAGAAACTAATTCCAATGGTCATTTACTCTTGATATCTGCAAATCCCAAAACCTGAGAATTATCAATGGAAGAACAATAAGTGATTCTTTAGGTACAGTTGATTACAGGGTTCGAGCACAGTTGATTATGTAATCACAACTGACAATTTCTTCAATGACATTGATTCTTTTTTAGTCAAACCCCAAACTCCTATTAGTGACCATTGTCAAATTGTATCATGGCTAACTTTCCCAACTAATCCAATGCCTATCAACCAAAATACCTCTCTCAAATGGAACAAAGTAATGCCAAATGGCAAAACAACAGAAAATCCAAAGTGTGCAATGCTCTTAAATCCAAATGTGTCACCATATAGAACCAAGCATTTTCTGTTGGAGACAAAGTTCATCCAGCGTTTCCAAGGATGAACTCCAGCCAGCGGACACAATATGGAGGTTGATCGACATTACTTCCGTGTTACATTAATGCAAACGGTAAGTCTCATATGCCATGAAAGTCGCAAATAAAGGTTGGCACGCTGTCACTTTTAACAGTTTAGGCCGATCAACTTTTGTGATGGCCTACATAGCTAAACCAACACTGCAGGCAGGAAGGTGACATACGTTGTTGTTGATGATGACACAGGCCGAGCTTGGTCGAGCATGTTGAGTTCCATTATATTTAAGCATGATTTATGTCGAAATAAAGGAAGACATTTTTGCCTGGACTGGAGATAAAAGTATAAAACATTTTTCAAATTGATAAAAACGGAAAATTATTTTCGACGCCGAAGATCTTTGGGCCTAAGTGCATGGAAGTTACACAGGTAAAGAAGCTGTAAAATTGCGTCTTGTTTAGGCCCCTCCTCATAAGAAAACTTGGAGTTTGGGGTTGCCAGAGGATCAAAGTGTTGCTTTCACAGCTTACAGAGGCCAACATCACCATGATTTTAATTGATAGCTTTTACAAATCACGTGTTGTAAATGTGAAGTTATCAAGATCAGTACAGAACAGTATCCAGATGATAGTGGATAATACTCAATGAGTCAACACAAAACCAAAATTCAAAGGGCGAAGAATAGGCCTAGTTAGATAGACATAGTCACTATCACAGCACCTTTATTCTGCAGGCCAGCAGGTCAAGTAACTACAGGCCAAACTCGAAAGCGAACATGCGGGTCACCACTAGGGCCAAGGGTTCAGTGGGTTCACATAGGCATGATTAGCTGGCAATGCATTGCCTACGTCAAATTATTTGTTTGCATAACAGTAGAACCAATTATCGCTATCAAGTCGACAGAAATAACACAAAGTTAGGCAAGCCAGCAATATGAAACTGAAATCGTATGATTTAATCATCTGTATTAACAACAGTTGAATAGCATTCTTTATCCTTTCCAAGAGCCTCAAGTCCACGAAAATGAGTCTTGATCTGATGGTGCAAATTTCTCAGCCTCACAACGTTCTTCTCGCTGTACACTGGGGGTAAATGTATCATTTCGTGGATGTGTGTTCCCTTGTAAAGAACTTTGCAGGNAGTTGAATAGCATTCTTTATCCTTTCCAAGAGCCTCAAGTCCACGAAAATGAGTCTTGATCTGATGGTGCAAATTTCTCAGCCTCACAACGTTCTTCTCGCTGTACACTGGGGGTAAATGTATCATTTCGTGGATGTGTGTTCCCTTGTAAAGAACTTTGCAGGTATTTAAACTTATCAACCTTCGCCATTTCATCATCATGATGTATCGCACTTTTAAATCCATTCCAAAATTCCTGCCATTCTGAAACCTTTCCGTTGAATTTTGAAAGTTCAAGTTTCTGAAGTTTCGCTTTCATTCTTTGACGATTTGCTGCGCTTGCATTCAAACTTAAATTTGACGCAGTTTTTTTTTTCCAAACATCATCTTCAGCATCATTTGCAACTAATCCTTCAAATATTTCTTGATCAAGCTGCTTCAAATGCTCAAAGTTATCCTTCAGGTTGGTTTCGTATTGTTTCAGCTTTCTCTTGTTGATTTGATCTGGATCTTCCTTCAAAGTGTCAGCAACTTTATTCAGCAGTTTTGTGATCACTCCTCGAATTGGTTTTCTCTTTCTTCTTTATTTTTCTACTCCTTCCATTTCGATGAAGACTATCAGGCTAGGGTGGACCTAATGTTTAGAATACTATCTCAGACTCACTAGCTCAATGATAGCCGCCCATCAAAGATCTCACTCTTAGAGAAAACAACTCAATTTACCATTTTCTGTATCCATTGTATTCCGCAATCTTATTCTACACTCTTTTAATACGTCTGCACTCTGCGAATTCTCAATACATTACTGCAATAGTTCAAAATCAACCAATGAACTTAAAAAAAAAACAGGAAAATAAAACTGAGCTCATATCAATAGTCTTACATCAAACCCACTACTTAGTGCCCATAAAATGTCAGTTTCCGTGCTGCAATACATGACCTATAACACTTAGGATACCGACATAAGTTACATGCTTGGCTTGCTGTGTCTACCCTGAAATAAAATTGCCTATGGAAATGAAGGAACACAAAATCTATAATTTATATTTCTAAACTCAATACATAATTGAATATAATAGTTGCGCCATATTAAATAATTGTGCAAGTAGCTGCGTAGGCGCGCTTCGGGTTTCCCAACAGAAGGAAGCAGATATCAACACGCTGGCAACTTTTGCTGCTGCCGAGGCAGGCTTGGGAAGAACTCTCTGACATAATGTCAATATTGAACATTCTTTCACCTGTGAGTGAATGTCAATATCCAATTATGCCAACCATGTCTCTAAGCTCCTCAGGACATCAAAGTCTATTTGATGATCAGATGTCAAATGCTGTGCAACAGCTTGGAAATACCCTAATCCAAGAATCTGATGGAGAAATAGATGCAAATTATACTATCGATGTGGCTATGACATATCATGGGACATAGTGAAAGAGAGGATTCACTGCAAACCATGGTATTGGAGTAGTGATATCAGTTGACACTGGAGAGGTCCTCGACATAGACATTCTCTCAAAAGTGTGTGTACGTACGTACGTACGTACAGAGACTTCCTGGTGTGAGTGGAAAAAGGATGGCCAAAATTTAGAGAAGGATCATCAGTTAGATCCTATTTTATTGAGCTATCATTTACAAGGCGCTCTGAATCCAAGGTAACGGAAAGGTGCTTGCCAGGGTTCTCTCAAAACCAGAATGAGAGTTTCAATAGCCTCATACGGAAAAGAGCTCCGAAAGATACATGGCAAGGTCCAAAAAGAGTGAAAATATCTGCTCATCTTGCTGCATTACCTTTTTAACACAGGTGCATGTGAAAAAAGAACTGCTATTTTGTCTGATATGGAGATACATCCATCTGTATGGTTTGAGATTTCAGCAGAGAAAAAAGACAAAAACAGGATATGTGGCGCAAGATGTGATACTGAAGAGGCCGTAAAGAAGAAGCGAAAGTTTTTGGTAACGGAAAAAAACAAGTTGTTGAGGCAAACTCAATAAACAATGGGGGAACAACTTATTCAAGTGGCTCCTTTTACTTTCATGAGCTTGGCATGTTTCGAAACAGTTAGTGAGAAATAAGTCATACATAACTTTCATTATAACAATTTTTCCAGGGTATTGAACAGAAAACTTCATTTGAACGTTTTTGAATTGGTTGACAATTTGTGTCTGTAAACTCTGTATCCATATTTATCACATGTTAATATCCTTTAACAACAACGAAACAACGTAACAATCAATTTCACAAATACAAATAAACATGCAACAGTCTGACATAAATGATTGATTAAAACCAGTCCTATCAAACATACCGAAAAAATTGTTGCTTGGGCTGCCTTGGGCCGGCGCGAAGATGGCGAATAACTCACACCTATCTTTTATTTACCTTTTCATTTGTGCAGAGCAATTTTATATATTATTGTTTCAAAAAACCATTTTTGGATACCTTGGAGGGTTCAAATTGCAAAGGCTTTTTACTGACAAAAGATATAGTTTTGAAATTTGGACAGGCTGTTCATTGCTAATTTTACTTTCCTATTGAGCGAAATTTTTTGCGGACAATGAAAAAGGAGTCTGGGACCAAGTAAAGGTATACTAATGTATAACTCCATTTCAGAATGAGATATAAAAAAAATACTCAATAGGTTTGTAATTAGTTGTGAGTAGAACATTGTGTCCAAATTGCAAACGATTATCTCAAGATGAAAGAAGTATGAGCAATTCAATGTATCAAAGAAACTAAACAATACGAGGCAAAACACTAAAGGTAAAGATTCTGTCAGGCCAAGGACAATAGTGAGTTGAACAGTACAATTGCTTCAAACAAAAGCATTGGAAAAGTGGTTGCTCCAAACAAAGGAGCCAAAAAGCGCAAGAGTCAAACTAAAAATGAATTGAATGCAAATCAAAACAACAGCAAACGCGCCAATGTCTAATGTCAGTGGAAATGAAAACCAAAAAGCCAGCCAGCAGGAGGCCCACACATGGAAAAAGGGGACTGTTCTCAATATGGGAGATAGCATGCTCTATGGTATTGATGAGAAGAAAATGAGCAAGAATGGCATGGTAAAGGTACGCTGTTTCTCTGGCTCCACAATTGCAGATCTGCAAAACTTCTACATGCAGCACCTTCTGATCAAGAAACCAAGTAAAGTGATACTCTATGTCGGAACTAATGATGCTGGAAATAAGGAAGCTACCGCAGACAAAATTCTAGACGCTCTGCTAGATCTAAAGAAGGAAATCGAAACTACCTTACCTGACTGCACTGTTGTGCTTTCAACGCCAATGAAGAGAATTGATAACGGAGCTGCAGGAAAGATCATCGAGACCCTGAAGAAGAAGATCCTTAGTCTTGGCCTAAACATGGTAAATAACCAAAACATCGGTGCAAATGACATTGGAAGAAGAGGCCTTCACCTAAACAACAAAGGAGTGAACAAAATTGCCTCCAATCTGGTTGCACAACTGCAGAACCTTTGATGTTTGTAGCTGGCCTACCAGGTTGGACGTAGTTGACCTACCTTCCCCCCAAATTACTAACAGGGAGAATGCCTGCTTTACCGGTGAGCGATCAGACTTGTGTCATCAGCATCGTGAGTTCAGGAAAGTTATGGCACTTGCATCTCTGAATATTAATGGTCTCCATAGTCACCTTGATGAGGTTCAACTACTAATTAGGAGTGTAGGTATTTATATATATACATACACACAGATNATATCAAATGACAAATCTATACTTTCCTAAACAAGTCAGGTAGAAAATATATTTCTCATCAGTGAGCTTGCAGTGGGGGATCACGAAGAAAATCAACTTTAACATCCTGGACAAATATCCAAAGAAGGACTTCAGAGCGGTCATCGGAATGATCACATGTAGACTTATTCTTCAATAGGTTTCAAAACAGAAATTACAAAATACTGTTCTTAGTTGAAACCAAACACTTTTACTTTTATTGTAGGTCCCATCAAATCTGTTCTTTTTAGGATACCTTGTAACTAAAAACTCAAATTACTATCTGTATATATATACATACACACAGATTGCTTACCTTTCATTGTTACAACAATGCACTTAAAAGCAGTAACAGGATCAATTTGAACTAAACTCTCCTGGATAGCTTCATCACAAGAATGACACCTCCTTGGCTTCAGGTTCAAGTAAATGTCTGTAAATAAAGTTTTTATTTATGCCACAAACTGATTTTACAGAGGATAGATGTTGTTAATAAATAATTTCATCATAATGAAATTGAACAAATCCTTTCATGGTGACATTAATTTGCTCAGTATAAATACCTTGTTATTTTCTGAGAAATTCTTCTGAAACATGTGGTTGGTTAGCAAAATTTGATGAACCATCTGAAACGTGTGATTAGCAAAATTTAGGAAACATGGTAATGAATTTTGGGTAACATAGCTAAATCAGAGTACCATAAAACACAGAAAACCACATGTTTTCATGAAATGTTTCATCCCACTAAGGCATTTCAAGTATCACCTCCTCAGGTCCAAAAATGTGTATAATGTTGCAATATTGGAAAGAAGAGTTTGCATGAGTGAAACACGTTTTGGTAGTACAGCAAAGTAATAGTGTTTATTATAGTACAGACCTTGCGCACATTAACATCATTTTCCTGCCTAAGAATTCTCAAGAATTCTTAAGAATATAAATATGTTTAGTTTGTTAAGAATTTTTGTTAAACAAAATTTACAGTTAAATCTTTTGAATTTATTTGAAGTCCTCAAGAGCTCTTGTTTAAATATTTTTACAGACATTCATGCCACTCCTTTATATTATATAAGCAGAGAATCCTAGTGAAGGACCTGTGTGCATAAATTAACTTCTACTTGCAATGATCAACAAGACACCTCCACCAATAAGTTCATGACACAATAATCTCCAACAGTTAACTTTGAACATACAGTCAACTCTCTCTAAGCAGACACCCCTATAAGGCAGATATCTCATCATGCTGACACCATGTTTTTGACTCTATTGACAGATTTCCAAATAAAATTATCCCTTTAAGAGAGACACTTCTTTGCAGCAGACACAGTCAGATGGTCCTGGAAGTGTCTGCTTTAGAGCAACTTTTGCAGCATATAAAAAAACTCACTACAAACCTTTTTCTATTAATTCTGTGAATCCATCATAGACGGATTTATTTGGAGCAGTTCTCTGCAAGAAGCCATTTATGTACATTTTTTGATTGTGCAATGGTTTGCAAAAATGGATTTCCTTATCACAATCCTCGCATATACAGTTGCCATTATCACAATCTTCACACTGAATGGTTGAATCCTTTTTGCAACAAATTTCACATATGGAGGAAGATGGAGTTTCACATTCAAGGACAAATTCAAATAACTTAGCTCTCTTATCAGACCAACTTTCCTCTAATGCATCCATGCGATCTTTCCATGTCCTTGATTTTCCCTCAGTTTCTTTGGCTGACACAAGAATATCTTCACATTCTGCAATCAGTGATGCTAATTCTGTTGAAAGGAGAAAGAAGACTTATTAGGTATGTATATACAGTAAGTATACAATTACAAAAATACAGTAGTTCTGAAGGAAAAGCTGTGCCAAAGGATCCTTTCTTCATTTTTTATTGAAAAAATCTGCTCAGGATTTATCAAAATTTTATCTTCAGCCACTTTTATTCTTCCTGTGCAGCTTACTGTCAGCCCAATAACTGGGTAGCATTTTTATACTCTCCAAATTTTCTGGTTCACATTTTCTAACAGCTGATCAAAAAAGCAATCCTTTTCAAAAGTATGTCTATTTTGGTGTCAATATAAAACTGAACTACTGTATGAGCATCTATCATATTGTAACAATATTATATACTGACCATTTTCAAGATAATCTTTTTTGGTGCATTGCTCTGTTCTTTTGATGAGGTGTACACCTGCAAAGTAAATATATTGAATTATGTTTCACCACTTGTTGCCATATATAATAAAGAGGCTTGATTACTGAACATCTTCTGGATGCTATATAAATCGTCTATATATATTTGAGATTTCATCCATATTTGAGAAGGCATATGTCATCTATAACAGATTATCTTTATAATGAGGACAGTATTTTTATAATCAGGACAAGGGGCTGTTAACATTTGTTATAAATATTTAAGATTTCTGTAAATTTCCATCATTACTTCAATTCTCTATGCCATGATAAATTATTGGTTGCATTTTGAAACAGACACCTTCACAAATAAAGGAGTGTGTTTCATTGTTCTGTTTGCACAATTTGCATTCATGTGACAAATCTCATCTGACAATTTTAATTAATGTGGCAACTTGTCTCACTGTAGATACTCCTTTAATCTAGTCAAAAATCACCTACCTTCCTCGTTATAGCCCTGTTCTTCGTCAACCATCATTAAGTCATTATCCTCATTATTATCAATGACGTCGTCACTACTATTTTCATCAGCTGCAGTGGATTCCTCCCCTTCCTCTACTGGGCCTGCACTATGTTGTGGCTGCTCTTTCCGAGCTGCATACCATTGCCACTGCTTATAATTATACTCTAGCGGCTTCATGTCACCATCGGCTACTCCATAAAAGGCTACTGGCTTGACTGAGGACCCAGCAGATTCTGTGCCAGAAGCAGGGCCTAAGCTACCTAGGCCAAGCCTTCCTCTGGGTCTACTTTTCTTCTTTTCCTTCTTGCTACCGGGTGTCCCAAAAAACTGTATACAAGTTTGAAAAATCCTGACGCCATGAGTTTTCGTCAACTCACTCCAAAGATATTTTTATGTTAACCCTCGATGGATGAAATAAATTTTGATATTTTTCTGATAATTTTCGGTAACTTGGTTGCAGAGCAATAAATCAGCAAGTGTAAAATTTACTCTTAGAGCCAAACCAGAGCTTCTAGTAGAAAAGAGCTAACGATTCTACGGAAGGCAGAAGCATGTCGGCCCTCTACATCCAAAGCTGATATGCCTCGTGATTACTATTGTTAGAAACCGAGAGGAAGACATTCTCAAGGGACTCTCATATTACATTATCATTAATCAAGAGATTTCTTTACTTTTACTTTACTTAAAAATTGTAATTTTAACAATAACTGGTTCATTGTATTAAAGATAAAGAATCCCCTTGACCAATAAGAAACAGTGATACAATTTGTCAAGGAAAGTCTTTGATTTAGTTTTATTCAATTAAAATCATTAGCAAATTGTTTGCTAAGAATATCGAGGGTTGCCATGCTTTAGGGTTTTTTGCCTTCTCGGGGGTCTACAATGGTGGCTTTGGTTTGGGCCTAAGAGTAAATATTGTGTTTGTTGATTTATAGCTCTACAACCAAGTCACTGATATTTGCAAGAAAAATATTAAAATTTAATTTAGCCATTGAGGGTTAACATAACAATTTGCTTTCATATCAGAGGCATATCAGCTTTGGATTTCGAGGGCTGACATGCTTCTGCCATACCTAGAATATTTAGCTCTTCTCTACTGGAAGCTCTGGTTTGGGTCTTAGAGGAAATTTTACACTTGCTGATTTATTGCTCTGCAACCAAGTTATCGAAAATTATCAGAAAAATATCAAAATTTAATTCATCCATTGAGGGTTAACATAAAAATTGCTTTGGGGTGATTTGACGAAAAGTCTTGGTGTCAGAATTTTTCAAACTTGTATACAGTTTTTTGGGACACCCGGTAGCTTTTCTCAACTTTTCATAAGATGCTTTTAGTTCAACGGTAAGATCTTCGTATTTCTTTTCTAATTATTTTTAGCCGAATCACCATTGTCGGCACCACCACTGCTGCCACGAGCGTCCACCATTACACTAAAGCAATTTACAGTGTAATGCGCAAAGAGGTATGCGCATTAAATCAAAGAACAATAAGCATCTATTTAACGGATATATTCTCCGTTCTTCTTTATACTTTGAAACATAATATAGCTCTGGTTTTACTGCGAGAACCTATTGGATTTAGAGGAATTATCATATCTGAATTAACAACTTTTAATGGAGTGGACATTAAAACATTGCTCTGAAATTGCTTCTGCAATATATGACCACTTCAATTCCTATGTTCATTAAATTTTAGGCTTATATACCGGGTGTCCCAAAAAAAGTATACAGATTTGGTCAACCCTAACGATCAGAATTTAGCATGAATCAATCCGAAATCATTTTTAAAACATTACTCGATAGTTAACTTGAACATAGATACATCGTTTGTTGACATTGGTGCTTTGAGNAGCGAATAATCAACAATAGACTTGACAAATTTAAAACAGGAGGAGAACAATTGAAAACTGCACAACAAATGCGTTTAACAAAATACAATTTACGTGACGCTTATCATCAAGGGAGCTCTGAAGTAAACTTCATTCATTTTAAGTGAAAAAAATTGTGGATTTCTTTAGGCCAATACGCCAAAGCTCTGGTTTGGAGGTGGGGACAAATTTGTCCTTTGAAGTTTAATATCTCTACTCTCAAAGCACCAATGTCAACAAACAAGGTATCTATGTTCAAGTTAACTATTGAGTAATGTTTTAAAAATTATTTCCGATTGATTCCTGCTAAATTGTGATCGATAGGGTTGACCAAATCTGTATACTTTTTTCTGGGACACCCGGTACATTTCATGGTTTTTGACACAAAAGTGGAAACAAATTTTAGCACACAATCTGATCATAATGCAAGTTTGAAAGGGATATTTTTATTGAGCATATTTTTATTTTATCTATTTAATCTATTTAAACACTTCTTTCTCAGCATCTCATCCGGAACTTACAAACATGGCTCATTCCTTGGATGTTTGGCACATGTCAAAAAGGCTGACTAAGAAGTTCCAAGACAGCAACCAAATCGTCGCCAAA
This sequence comes from Aurelia aurita, assembly GCA_004194415.1. Lineage (NCBI taxonomy): Eukaryota > Metazoa > Cnidaria > Scyphozoa > Semaeostomeae > Ulmaridae > Aurelia > Aurelia aurita. The sequence continues at coordinate 127,476 of REGM01000455.1, forward strand.
GAAAAAGTCCCCATCACTCCTACTAGTAGACGCCATGTTTTCGAATTTGTGCGCACGGGGGAAACTGGGTACTAGCTCGCATCAACATCGGAAAGCGAACAATCGCTGAATTTAATAGCCTTTTGTTTTGTGTCCAGACTATCCTTTTCTTATGACTATGTTTATATTCAATAGCTGATGGCGGATTTGAGATTGTGCATTTAGATTGGTCACGTGATGGCTTTGAACCTAAATAAAAAGTTAGAAAAATAGACTTCCTGACCAGTGTTTTTTTTATTGACTATGTTTTGATCAACTTGAGCTTTGAGAAGGACCTTTCTGCTGTTGCAACTGTAACTGAAATCATGACAAACAAAATGAGTAGCTTATGAAATTCTGAGAATGATGAGCTGACATGGCTTTTATGTCCTTATTCATCATCAATTTACTGCCTTTGGCTGAGATCAAATGTAGAGAATATACAGTAGAAAGAATATTTCTCTTCTCTCTTAGATGTATCTGACGTCCTGACAATGAGAGACTTACTCCATCTGTAACTAAGTCTTTTTCGTGTTTTCCGACCAGGCTTTCAAAGCTAGATTTTGATGTGTTGCATGCACTTTGTAACAGTACAGTATATTTCTTAATTTGATCTTCTTCCTCAAGAAGTTTCTCAGCTTTGTTCATAATGATTTGCATGTAACCCTCTGGTATTGCTACTCCAGAGCATTTTAACCATGCATAGTTCTCAACTCCTGATAGCGCTAGCTTTTCTTCGGAACTCATGGACTCACAAATTTCCTCAAACCACTTAATGCATTGGTCACTCTCAACCCAATATACATTTTGGTCATATCTAGTGACTGCACAGTACTGGGAAGAACACTTTTCTTAACTTTTTCTTGCTGTCTTTCAACCATTTTCACTCGCCTTGGCAAGATCTGAATTTGTCTTCTTATTACAAAAGAACAACAGCGTACAAGCGAGCTGAAGGATTCTCTAGTTCAACGATAGATTCACCAACCTATGAAAGTTTATTTAATTTTTGGTCAAGTTCAAGTGATTTTAACTCCCAATCCTTTGAAAGCTGAACTCTCCATCGACATCACCATCACCATCGTAATTTCTGCACTCAGCTAAAAGCATGTTATATAAATTTAGGACAATCCCAAGCATGATGTGTAGACTATTTGAAATCCTAATATGAACATTTTCTGATGAATTTACCCAAATTTCTGAACAGACACAGTTATTATTTACATTTTAGGATGCAAAATTGAATGGCACAATAATAGCGACGGGTGTAATTTAAGGAATCCGGAACTACGGAATTCAGGAATCCGGAATCACGGAACTATGGAATTCGGAACTGCGGAACTGCGGAATTACGGAACTGAGTCACAGGTATAAATTGCGGAACACAAATTCTCAGGAATTCTATCCAGTGAAATTGCAGTGGCTAAGCCATGAAATGTTGTGGCATAGCTTCTTTCAAAACACAACTGGTTATAAATCTTGCTTTGCATCTTTTGGTATTATCAGAAAAGATTCTGACAACGAAGTACACACAGTTATTTGTACCCCATTAATGTTAGTATGTTATCTTGTAGTTGTAGTGAAGTTATGTTGCGAGAAATACAAACCATTGTTTGTGTTTTTCGTATTTATACCTGGGTGTCTGTCTCAATACGATGTATTGGCCTTTGAAATACTACCAACAATTGAAAATTCAGTCTCTGTTGAATTTCCTTTCTGATTTGTTGCATGAAAGATCATATTAAATTTAGGAAAATAGGTTACCCCATTAGCGGCTTCCAAAATGGAATTCTGAAGTTTTATTAGGTACCTGGTTTTGAAACCCACTACGAAATTGCGCAGAATTTTAAACAGATCTATCTTTTCGTCTCTTCAAATTCTTTAACATCATGTACCTATCAAAATCCAACGTGAAATCATAAAATTAAAAATCCTGGGCAAGATGCATGGGGTTTCAAGCTATCATTTCAAAGTCTTACACAAAATTTGGCTCAATTTTTATTAATGCTAAAAATAATTTGGCCTTTGGTCTGCTTTGATACAACTAAAACGGAAGAAATTTAAAGAGAAATAGCAACACCAAATTTTGCGAATTTTTCAAACGCGGATACATCATTTTGGGACACCCGGTACTTTCTGTATCGAATGATTAAATCTTCGAGAAATAAACAGCTGTCATGCACTACTTATCAGAGAAATTCTATAAAAAGTAACTCATTGTTTAGGAACTATCTGCTTTGCAGGAACTAGGCAATTTGAAGAATGACATATTTGGTCAAAATCATTTGTCAAAAGATGCCCCTTTTAACAAACATGGATTTCTTGAAGATAGTGCAAAATATACAGTTTATAGAGTATCCTTTTAAATCTTCCCCCTAAATTGTATCCTGAAATATTTATCTTTGGCCCATAAAATATATAGAGAGTTTGTGCTCCGCAATTTATACCTGTGACTCAGTTCCGTAGTTCCGCAGTTCCGAATTCCATAGTTCCGTGATTCCGGATTCCTGAATTCCATAGTTCCGGATTCCTTAAATTACACCCGTCGCAATAATAGCCAAAATTCATTATCATACATTTATGTAAAATGTAATAACTCAATAACAAAATATGACATCACATTCATACTTGGCAGGCATGTCAATCATGAACAGGGGGTTTGTTTACAATATTGGTTGCCATGGTAATGCCCCTGTTACTATAGCAACCACAAAATGTTGCAATCCAATGGAAAATATTTTCTTTAATCTTTTCCTTGTGGCTAGAAAAGGGCTAAACTGGGCTTAAATTGGCTAAACAATCTTCAATACTCAACTTGGGGAAAAGGTAGTAAAAAATATATCTTGGGGAAGGCCCCCAGTTACCATAGCAACAATAAAAACAACAACATTTTATTTCGCTGATGCACATACAGGACCACCGGAGGAAGGACTTAACTGCCTGTAAAAACCCTGCAAAGGGGTGATCAAGAGCAACAGTTTGGGTTAGAAACAATAATTGCTGGGCTGGGGGAGGGGGGGCGGGTAACTGCCACCAAATTCTACAGGCCTTGCACACATTAACATGACAAGAATTCTTAATAATTATCAATAATTCTTAAGTAGTATGAAAGCCCGTAAAATGTTTTAAACAAGAATTCTTAAAAATTAAAAATGTTCTCAAGAATTCTTTAGAATTCTTAAGAAGGAAAACAGTGTTGATGTGCACATGACTTGTACTGTACCATTTAGAAAATTCTGTTTCTGGTTGGCAGCTAATTTGAAAAAGTCAATATGGTCCACCAGGCGTAAATGAGTAGGTTTGTAAAAGATGGGTATTGCTCAGCTGTAGCACAAGATATTGTCTGATTGCAGCTTCAATAGAGCTTTTTCTCATATCTACTTCATCTCTTTCACTCTGCATCTCATCCTGGAAACTCTCCATGAACTGCAATGACTGAGTGATTTTCCTTTCCTGTTCTTTTCGTTTGGAGCTTCACTCCATCACATTTTAAACTCTTATATTCTCTTCGTTGATTTTCAATTCACCCTCCACCAAGCTTAACTTATCTGATGTGCTCTGCAATTCTTTAGTTGTCATCTGCAATTGTTCTGCTCTCTTATCCAGTTCTGTTTTGATTTTACAGAGTTGTTTGTCCCTTCTGCTGACCGTCTTTGTTAGATTCCTCACAGCATCACTGGACCTTTTTCCAATATTATTTTATGTTTCAAGTAATTTGTTTGCAACATTATCATACTGTGATTGCAGATTGAAAAGTTCATCTTTTAATATTTCTTTCGCTGCGGAATTGGTTTCGGTTAAGGCCTTGATCTTGTGAGCATATTCTACTTCAAGGCTTCCAAGACTTTCTAAAGATTCTTGGTACTCTTCATTTAATTTGTTAATCACCATGCCCTTCTTGCTTAATTCATCAGGACACTCATTAAGTGACCATCTTTGCCTTTTATTTTTATGTTCTGAAGTCATGAGATCAGCTATCAGTCTCTGTTTTCTTGGTGAGTCATTCATAACGTTTGATAAATACACTGCTTTACCCACTAGTCTATCAAACTGTTTTTAAAGGAAAAGCTCTTTGGCATTCCCTCAAAGACTACCAAGTTTGCTAAGCACAGATTTTAGCTTGCTGTAATGTAAGCGGTTAGATTGGTGATGCTTGCATCTAAACCAAACTGAGACTTATATTCTTCAACAACTGCCATCCATCCCTTACCTTTCATCTTCTAAAAAATATGGAAGATGTGTTTGTTAAGAGGGCACGCTTTCACCTCATCTAATGGAAGAAGTCCTGTGCCATCTTCCTCGTCCGCCATTTTGAAAATGTGAGAACAATGCACTCTCCTCCCCCGCTACCAAACAAACTTCTCCAGAACCGGAACCGGCTTAACCAGGTGTAACATTTTCGATTCGTACAAGCTGATAGCAACTAAGTTGGTGATGTTTTTATTACATTTCGTTAGGGTAAGCTTTATTGATGACAAATGAGCATTCTTTTCGACTGACTTTCAAGAACTTCAATCTCTGAATAATCGTTGTCGAAGATTGTTTTTATTGAACTTCTAAAAATTTACAGGAACAAACATATAATACAAGACGATACCATTGGGAGTGTGAGAGGCAAAGCGACCCCATGACCAATACAAATAACAAACAACTAGACTATTCATTGATCTTTCATTAGATGTCAAGAGAGAGAAGCCATAATGCCAAATTGTCGAAGATGATAAACCGCTTGGACGGCTTGAATGGCATTTTACACTGATTCTGCTACGAGGATTTTTGATAGGTTAATCATTATCAAGCTTTGCTACGGTATACCGGGTGACTCAAAAAAGTATCCCCCTGTTTGAAAAATCACTGCAGAAAAAGTACTCGCGCTATATTCACCAAAATTAATTTTTCTGATAGCTCGAAGATTGTAGTATTTTTTGTGTTTTTTTGGTAATTTTCAAAAAATCAGTCTCTTGGCAAATTCGAATGTTTCAGAAAATTGGTTTTGCAGAACAGTCAAAAAATGGCCTAAAACGCATGATCAAATCTTGCAGTTTTCTAAATCACTAAGTTTATTTCATTGTAATTTTTGGATGAAAAGAAACTATAGCACGGATCTCATCGCATGAAAATTAGTCTCCAGAGTGTTAAAAATATACATTATCTATGAATAAATAGCGAGCAAGTTTTCGTTTCATCCTCTCTCGCAATGCCACGTCTAAGCAATGATCAACGTGTTTGGATCTGTGTTGAAATGGCTAGAGTGAATAACGCTGCTGAGGTTTTACGACGTTGGCCAGCTCGCTGGCCTAATGTGCATCCTCCTGTTAGAAAAACAATTATGCAAACTTACCGTAAGTTTAGAGATTAGTAAGTTTAGTAACTTCTTTTGATCATACGTTTTAGGCCATTTTCCGACTGTTCCTCAAAACTAATTTTCTGAAACTTTCTATTTTGCCAAGAGACTGGTTTTTTTAAAATTACCAAAAAAACACAAAAAATACTACAATCTTTAAGCTATCAGAAAAATCAATTTTGACGATTATAGCGCGGGTACTTTNTCAAAAAAGTGTCCCCCTGTTTGAAAAATCACTGCAGAAAAAGTACTCGCGCTATAATCACCAAAATTAATTTTTCTGATAGCTCGAAGATTGTAGTATTTTTTGTGTTTTTTTGGTAATTTTCAAAAAATCAGTCTCTTGGCAAATTCGAATGTTTCAGAAAATTGGTTTTGCAGAACAGTCAAAAAATGGCCTAAAACGCATGATCAAATCTTGCAGTTTTCTAAATCACTAAGTTTATTTCATTGTAATTTTTGGATGAAAAGAAACTATAGCACGGATCTCATCGCATGAAAATTAGTCTCCAGAGTGTTAAAAATATACATTATCTATGAATAAATAGCGAGCAAGTTTTCGTTTCATCCTCTCTCGCAATGCCACGTCTAAGCAATGATCAACGTGTTTGGATCTGTGTTGAAATGGCTAGAGTGAATAACGCTGCTGAGGTTTTACGACGTTGGCCAGCTCGCTGGCCTAATGTGCATCCTCCTGTTAGAAAAACAATTATGCAAACTTACCGTAAGTTTAGAGATTAGTAAGTTTAGTAACTTCTTTTGATCATACGTTTTAGGCCATTTTCCGACTGTTCCTCAAAACTAATTTTCTGAAACTTTCTATTTTGCCAAGAGAACGGTTTTTTTAAAATTACCAAAAAAACACAAAAAATACTACAATGTTTAAGCTATCAGAAAAACTAATTTTGACGATTATAGCGCGGGTACTTTTTCTGCAGTGATTTTTCAAACAGGGGGACACTTTTTTGAGTCACCCGGTATTTGAACTTGTTTTGAGGTTGTGATGTTATATATCAATATTTCTAGATATACGGTATACTTTGAACTGTTGCATGAATTCATTACATGAAAGGAGAACGTGCTGTAATTTTGAAAATAATCAATACATTAAAATTGCTCACTGTAGAATTATAGTAAAGTTCCTTTCAAGTTACCCAAGATTGGACTCCCGCTCATGCTGTATATTTAATTGATTTGCACGTCAAAAGATTATGTTGACATTTATTATTTTATTTCAGAACATACATTCCTTATCGGAGCTCAAAGTTAAAACGGATTTTGCAAAATTTGTTTGGTGGCCACGCAACACCATCTGTTATTGCTACTTTATCAGGTGCTGCTGGAGAAGAAACCCATAGGACAGTTACAAAAATTTGCATCTATATGCAAGATTTTAAGAAATAAGCATCTATATAACATGGGGAGTTCGAGAGAGGCACAGCAACCTCATCTCCATTATAAATGAAAAACAACTAGACTGACAGACTACAGTAAAGGCATTGCGTATATTAACATGGTTTTCCTGCCTCAGAATTCTTATCATAATGTGAAAAATTCATGAAAATTCTTAAGAATTTTTGTCATGTTAACGGTTGTGCACAAGACCTGTATGAATAAGGAAACAAACACAATCAACTGCAATGGGAAATAACTATACTGGTAATGGAGTCGAAGTTTCATCAATTGATGTCGGGGACGATGAGCTAGAGGCAAATCGGTATTTCATGCCAGATTATTTTGCATGGCTGCGGTCAAAATTGCCCTATATAGCACTATGGGGCAAACTTTGTGTGGGTGATATGAGACGGCATAATACTGAATATGATGTAGTGGTACCAGCGTCAAATGCGAGAAATTTTATGGGCCAGAATACAACAAATGCATATGCAGAACAGTTTTTCAGCATGAAGAAGAAAGACAAACACAAGCTCAAACTACCAATTGATAAATTCATCGAAAGATGTTGGCAATACGACTTCAATTGTGATTTGTATGGGCTGCTTGTTAGGAATGTTGTTGCATTTCTTGTTCTTGGACTTACATCCATCTTTGTAGTGTTGTCCTAAATATGAGAAATTACATTCAATATGCATGCAAAAAGTTCCATACAGCACTAAATAGATTGTTTTGAAGTCAATTGAATCTTAACTGCGTCATGGTCTGAAAAAATACTGTGGATATAAAGGCTTCCACATCTATTTCCAGCAGAAATTGTTTACTTATATATACATGGTCTAACATTGATCCAGATAGGTGAGTGGGTTTCTTGAGAATCAGTTCATAATCATTCTCCAGCAACAAGGATGCAAAATCTTGTACATTATAGCAGAGTAACTTTCTGATCGAGTGATAAAGTGTTTTAATAAGATATGATTTGCCACAACCTCCATTGCCAGTTATAAACAAATACAAAGGAGATCCATTTTCATGCTGAACCGAAGACAAGTTCTTCAAATGGTCTCTTGCCCACTTATTTAAAAGTTGGAATATTTCCATTTTTTTTTTCATTCAAAGAATTAATCATTGTGCTTATTTCATCATCTGACAACATTGGTGCAACATTAACACTCGCACCAGCTGATGCAGTATCAGGTGCTATTCTTTCTTCGTTAGCACAAGTTTCTGTCAATTCTTTCTGTGTGTTTTCCTGATCTTAACTATTTATTTCCTGTGAAGTGAAGTTATACAAAGTTATATCAATAACATCACCAAATGGCTCAAACTTTAATTTGTTCCGTGAAATTATAGGAAGCACTCCTCGTTTGCCTAATTTAGAAATAAACGTTCCATCTGATGAACTGGAAAGTTCTGCATCAGTTCAAAAAGGCAAAACATAAATAGGAGATGATGAGCATATTTGTCTCGGTATTTGTGTTGGCTGGGAATGTGGTACCTTAAAACTGATCTTCTTTTTCGACATTTGAGCTTCTGCTTTGATGACATTAATGGTATGACAGGTGGAAGCCCTGTTGGAGGATTCTCATCCACCCATTCCAGATTCTGTAGTATTTCAGGCTGGAAATCATTGTCATCTTTTGATGAATAGTCTACAAAATAGTGTGCGAAAAACTAAGCAAAACACAGAGAATCAACCACTCTGTATATGCGATTTTTAAATCTAGTATCTGGCCTGTCAATGTCAAAAACTGAATCGATGTTCTGCGTTTTACCTTGGAGATTATTTCACATACTCACTATTGTTTTGCGGTGACCTATTGCACCTACATGAATATGTATGTAGGCTCCTGATTAGTCAATATGTACACATCAGGATGAGGTTTGGGGCGCACTGTACCAGACTCTTCTTTTTTTCTTTTGGGAGTCCGGTACCCATGGTAGGTATGTTTGTGGCAAAAGCAAAGTTAAGAATATTGGTTCAATATTTTGTTCAGTAAACACTAAGGTGCCCAGTTACTCTAACCTGTATATTCTAAAGACTGTTTGTATCAAAGTTTTTGTCAAATGAAAGTTCACTGCACACCCTGAATTTAATTTTGAACCAATATTCTCAAATGATTGTATTTTGTTATTTAACCCTATTTTGGTTGGGGGAGCAAATTTGCCCCCCCCCCCCTAGTAGATTTTTGCTGATAACTCCGCAAGGTTAAAAATTACAACAACGTAACTCTTTGACTTTTAGCAACTACCTATTGTGCAAGTACTCATAAAGTTTCATTGAAATATTTTGACGAATGAGGGGGAGGGAGGCAATTTTGCGGGACTGACCCTGTCAAAATCGCAAATTCTCAAATCTCCATTCTCACGAAAAAAGTAGCAAAATCGCAATATTTTGCAAATTTCTTTTGCAGAGTAGTGCTATTTGATGTATTCTATCATTCTTTTCATGCTTGGATGGAAATTGTGCTCTAAATTTGANTTGCAAGGAGGCAGTTTCCTCTAATTGGGATGGGACTGATGAGTCGATACGATCAAGGCGCGATGCCGTTTCCCATAAAGATCCATCCGCATGGCCTTGCACTGATTGGCCGACGAAGGTTGTCACAAGACTGCTGGGAGAGCCACGAGTGGAACCTTCATCAACAGGGTAAAATAGTCCATGACATCTTTTCTTTTTTGGTTTCTTTTCTCTTATTCGACTCGCTCTAAAATTTATTCTCCTTCCTTCTTTAGCTTCAATAAACTCAAACGGAATGTCATCTTTTCTGCTCATCGTGGTACGCCTGGCTTAATCAGTAATATTAACAGAAATATTAACCCACAGCTTCTTACACTTCGACCGCCATTACAGACTATGATTACAGCGTTGCTTTTGAACAGGAAGATCTAGTACCTAGTCTTCACCATCCGAACGCGGTCTTGGTCCATCTATACTTTTAGCATACATAAAGGCCTTGGTCCATAACGATAATCTTAATGGTATCTTACCTGTGGCCAGCGCAAGAGTTTTTTTCGTGTTTCAAACAGAAAGTTTGCAAAATGAGTGGAAATTCAAGAAAGAGAGTTGCAACAAATCCAATGGCAGACAAAGGTATGAAATACATTTTGTATTAAGCTGAGAATTAACAAAAAAGAAGTAGAGTCAACTTTTTTAAAGCTTTCAAAACCTTGAAGAAATGAAGAGCTTCACAAACAAGCTTCACTTCACGACACAAGCATTTGACTAACAGTATTTTTGTCTTTATTAATTGCAATTTGCAACCATTTTCACTATTGTCTTTCCCCCCAAAGAATGGATTTGGATTTGGTGGGAGGATAATAAAAGACACGAGATAAAAGATTCCCTAGACCTTGATTTAAAAGGAGAGTACGAAAAGATGGCGAAAGCGACGGCAAAATACAACGATGGCAAGTACTATCCGTGCACCCTGCTGGGCAAACATGGTAAGTAAGAATTTTCCATATTCATATCCAAACCTTTTCATAGTAACTGCATTGAAAATTAACAAGTCAACTGGCAAAGATACAATAATACTCTCATTTAAGTTGCATAGAAGACGAAAAAAAACGAATATTGATGTCAAAGGATTTCCAATAAAATGGTGGCAAGTTCAGAAAGATTACAAAGAAAATCTATGTTCACTTTACTTTTCATTCTATTTCTTTTAAATTTGGGGCGTGTTTTTTCAATTCCAAACCTACCAGATTCTGACAACAGTAGGCTTTGCAGAGATGGAAATATATCCCCCAATCGAAAACAAAAGTTTTTGAAACAGCAGGTTTTTTATTCACCTTGGCAAAAATTTAGAACATTATTTCGAACACAGTATTCTGTCTATCGAACAAATTTACAATACAGAAATACAATGGTTTCGATTCGATAGGCCGAACACTGTGTTCGATTCGAACACTTCTCTCCGAAGGCTAGCATTATGAATTTCTTCAATTTTAACCTTTTGACTGTTTATTTCTTGTAAGAAGCACTAAAAGTTTCTTAAGTTTTNTACCAGATTCTGACAACAGTAGGCTTTGCAGAGATGGAAATATATCCCCCAATCGAAAACAAAAGTTTTTGAAACAGCAGGTTTTTTATTCACCTTGGCAAAAATTTAGAACATTATTTCGAACACAGTATTCTGTCTATCGAACAAATTTACAATACAGAAATACAATGGTTTCGATTCGATAGGCCGAACACTGTGTTCGATTCGAACACTTCTCTCCGAAGGCTAGCATTATGAATTTCTTCAATTTTAACCTTTTGACTGTTTATTTCTTGTAAGAAGCACTAAAAGTTTCTTAAGTTTTTTCTTATTTTTTAAATGCACAAATTATCATATATTTTCCAACATTGGTGCAGATATGTTTTTTGACATATAAAACCAGTGGCGGAGCCAAGGGGGGGGGAATGGGGGGTCCGGACCCCCGCACTTTTCTAAAAGATGAATCCTGAGATTCACACAAAAATGCAATAAAATTGTTCTCTCAGGAGGTCTCAGGATTTCTTTAAAGTCAACCCCTAGCATCATTGTTAACTTTTGGCGTTTGAAAAAATCATCAAATTTAGCATAAAGAAATGTCATTATATCAAAATTGCTGTCAAAGAATGAGTAAATATTATATTGCAGATGACAAGGGAGGGCTAATGCGATTAAAAAGTGGATACACAAGTAATGAAAAAAGTAGAAGAAAAAGGATTTCTAAGGCAGATGGAGGCACAAAAGAGAAAAAGGTAACAGCTATTTTAAAATTAAAATCCTCCCAGAACTATAAATCATTCTAATCTTAAAGATATACAAAACTGTAGGGGGGGGGGTTACCGTAGCATACCTGTTGGGAAGATAAAATGCAAGCTGCTGACCCGGATTATGCAACAAACTTATAGCTGAGATTTCTAGAGAATGTCTAAGAATCAGATTAAAAAATGGCGTTGTATCTAAAGAAACAGTATTCCTAACTTTGAGCCTCCTTTTCCTTGCTGCATCGTTACGTATAGCTTCCAATTGTTCTCATTTTTCAGAAAAAAAAATTTACCAAGCAATCAAATCGTGCTCCAAGATAAATGTACGGTAGGTGTCGGTACTATAGAATTATCTACTTATGATTGTATAAATATCAAAGAAAGGTCAGAATGGAAGAACTGATTATTTGATAATCATTTTTCAAGATTTTCAAACTACTTACCTGGTCAATTTTATTGGATCATCTTACGTCATACATAATTCAGCTCACAACAATAATTTAAGAGTTATTTAACTGAAATATTATATCGAAAAATTTGTGTTCTAAAATTAGATATGTTATATGTAAAACTGTTAACTGCGCTCACCATTTCCTTTAAGACTGAAAATGTGGCCAAGGAACCTCTACAATTTTCCAGTACAAAAAAGGATCCATTACAAAAGGTAAGACTAAACATTAATTTCAAATTTAGGTATGACTTGAATTGCTGGGAAACTGCAGTGTCTCAAGTACATGTCTCATCTCCTCATTTCCTATTGATCATGATGTCTATTTATGGAAAAGTTCTGTTATGAGAAAAGGCTGATGCATAAACTACGTTCACGCGATACAGGTACATGGCATAAAATGGCATAACATTGTTAAGATCGCCTTCCAATTCCCACGACATTGCATTGTACATAAGTTCGTGTTGTGCACAATTGACAGGACAAACGACATGATGGAGCAACAGAATGAAATCGGTGCCAGTGAGTGCGATAAATAACTCCTAACTTTCCTTAGCTTTATCGGAGAAAGAGACTACCTCGGGCCAGCATTTCTGGCTTAAGAAATACGGTGGAACCAAAAAAATCAAATTCTAATGAAGTCCAGACCCTTTTTTTAGTTTAGTAGGTTCAGAAATCCACGTATGCCTACTTTAACCTTTCTTTTTCGAATCAAGGATAGCTACAGGAAGACATCCAACAAAAACAGCATCTAATATATTAAGAATAATCAATTTGGTTTTTTCATCTCATTAACATTGTGAGGTTATCCATGATTCAGCATATCTAAGCATCAACGGCAGCACATATTTTTAAGAGATAAGTATTATTTCTATCTCTCCATTTCTTATAGATAAGATCAGATGAATTAAAACTTGCATTGACTTCGACGCAACGCAACGGTTGCCCTTTCCAACTTTGGTGAGTTGCTCGATCTTCAAGGTTCGACAATATACTTTTGTGTCTATATTCAAAGAATACTTTTTACAAATTAGCTAACTGGAAAAGATGTCTCGTGAATGATATGAATGGTATGAGTAGTTTTAGTGGTGCCTAATCCTTTCAAGGGGACATTTAGTTGATAATCTCATGTAAATATTGATGTGTACATACTTGAACACTGCGTTCGCCCAACCCCACCCCCCCCCCCAAGGCCCACAGCAAATTGTTACTAATATTATTAGGTATTCTCATAGTCAATTGTAGTACTGTGTTGGTCTGTGTTGAACGTGGACGCATGGTGAAGAGGCCCTCCTCGAATTTTTAGACCATTGCAACCAATGCTTCCCAACAATAAAATTCACAGCAGAGCCCTCTCTACAGCAAATTGATGTCTTGGATACTACCATATACTTCAACAGCGAGGTTACCTTGGAAAGTACCCTTTTTGTTAAAGGGTACTTTCCAAAGGGTACTTTGTGAACTCTGTCAAAGGGTACTTTGTGAACGGGTAAAGGGTACCCGTTCACAAAATGTAAACGGGTAGCTTGGCACACTTGGCTGCGCTCTTGTTTTACAAAAAACGATTACTCGTTTTATTTTTATAAGAAACTGGTTTACTAGCAGTAGGATGGCCAACAATTTAAAGTGCCACTGAAGTCTACTAGTGAAAATTGTGATATTGCGATTTTGTTAACGATTCTAGATAAGCAAGAGCCGATGAATCGAATGGTGTGCTTATTTCCTGTATATTGTTTGTATAACTATGTTTTTCGAAAGGCCGGTTTACACAATCACTTTTTCCTAAATTTTTCCTAAAATTTTTCTAAACTTTTCAACATTTAGCAAAAACTTATCGTGTAACAGGCAAACATTTACGGTGAAGCTTGATCTTATCACCTGTTTTTAATCTCGTTAATTGGCTTTAATGAGCCATCCTTGAAGATTTTATTCTGACCCAGGGTCAGAATAAAATCGCTTCTATCATATTTTTTCAAAGGAGCCGACAAAATCTTACGTAATTGACCGACTTTGCTCAAATATTTTGGCGCACTATTTGAATCTGAATTCTTGCAACTATTCTATGGCTACAAATCAGAATTTTTCCTTGATAAGAATACTTCCCCTTTCGATTTCGTTTCGTTGCAAAAATTACCAATAGCAACAAGACGGGAATAAAAACATGACGTCAGTAGCAACTTATGTTCAAACCAATATCCGTGTCGAGGAGTGCCTAAATTGAAGCATAAATTGGGGATTTGTGAAATTTCAACTCGAAATTAAAATGGATGATGAGGANAAGCGGAATGTGCGACGTAGTCTGATTTAACAGTCGCTGTGGCGTGGTATGTTTACAACTGCATTTCGACCAGGAGGATGCACGAAGCCTGCGATAAACCGTTTCACAAGTAGAAATACCAGGTTGCTTGTGAATTTAGTAACACCAGTTATATGATATACAGTCACACGTTTGATTTCTCTCGTCAAAACGCCAATATTGAGAGCAGAAGCTTCGAGAACTTGGTAAACAGAGGGTTACATGCAGGGGCAAAATAGGCCTAAGTGGTAGGCTGATAATTGAGTCGAGCCTCTTTTCATTCTCGGCAAAATGAAACTGCTAGGACGATGTAGATTGACATGGTGTCAAGGTCTGGAAGCTGAAATATTATTTTGAGGAGCGAAGAATCTTGCAACACAGCCTAAAGCAGCAGGTAGGTGTAAGTTTTGCTTTTCTTTTTGAGGGAGTTTTCAGTGCATGTGGGGGTTTGGTGTCTTAGGCCTGGTTTAAAGGTCGCATTTCTGCCACGTCGAATTAAATTTAATTTAATTCGACAGTAATGCGGCAAAATGTGACAGTGGATTTAAAGGTCGAATAAAATTCTGCCGCATCAAATCAAATGTGGCGCCAGATAATTTCACGCATGCGCTTTAGGCACTTATTGTATGGCTGTGTTGTTTTGGCGCGCTTATTGAACAATTCCAAACGCAAGTGAAGTTTTCTCCTCTCTCCTGCCTGAAGTTTTCTCTGTTCTTGCTTATAAAAAATACAACATTCGAAACAGAAAATGAGTACAGAAGTGTACAACAATGACGACGTGGAGTACATATCAGAAAACGACGAAGGAGAAGAAGGAAATAGTTTGAGTGAAAACGAAGAGAGAGAGAGTGATTCAAGTATACAAGATGACGATGCTATTTTGAAAGTGATTAGGCCTAAGGCCAAACTGAATGGAAAGAGGAAAAGATCTGGTCGCAAATCAACTTGGTATGAAGAGATAACGAATGATTTGGTTGATCTTGTTTGCAAAGACGAATATCTCAGAAAGAAAATTATATTCACGAACAACAAGAACACAACAAATGCCGAAGTTTACAACAAGGTTGTACGCCACCTGTCAGCAAGATGCGCAGAACGAGATGAAACTTGTGACTTCACTGTTGCCCAGACAAGAACTAAATTTAAAGCCTTGGTTGCAATTTGCAAAAAAGCATCCCTTACCAGAAAAACTGCCTCTGGAATCGAGGATTTCATTCAAAAGCAAGGTTATGGAAAATGGTTTGGTCAGCTCTTCCCATACATTCAGAGCAGGGAATCTGCCCAACCAGAACAGGCATTCGAACCGAGTTCCTCCAGCTCTACAGCAACCAGCACAGCAGCAAATGATAGTGAAAGTGGGGGTGGGGAAACTCAAACTCGGCGTTCACTATATGTTCCCCAAAAGAAAAGGAAAGTTGGAGAACAAAACAGTTTGCTCGCTGATGCAGTTAAAAATTTTAACAAGCTGCTTGAGCAAGATTCCACAAATGCCATGATAAATTTTTTCAGAGAGGAGAATGAGCAAGCAAGGCGCCATGAGGAGAAAATGATGCAGATGCAAATGCAGATGCAAATGCAGATGATGCAAATGATGAATGGGCAAAATACACCCATTGCTTCATCTTCACCCATTTATCAGCAGCAGAAAAAGAACCAAAGAAGAGAGTACCAGCAACCATTCCAGCAGCCCTGGGGAATGGGTGGACCCAGTCAACATCAGCAAGCTACAAATTATGTGCAGTGTCTAGATGCACCACTCGAAGAGAACTGTTTTTTGGACCTTTGATGACAATGGTTTATCTATTTGGCTTTGAACAGTAGTGTGTGTGTGTATGTATGGGATTTCTGACATTTTTGTTCCTATTTTTGAGATTTCTGTCACATTTGTCATTGTTTCCAAAAGTTAAAGAGATATGATGATGCACAATTTTTTCTTTTCAATAATATGAAACTGCAAATGCATCCAGAGATTTTGGTTTTTCCCAGCATACAAATTTCTTAATTTGTGACTACCCTCAAGGGTTAGGGTTTGATTAAAAACAGGCAGTTTTGTGAAGGGGTCTTTGCAACCAGTATGCTCTATGAACACATCCTTGTGTAGTCTCTTTGTTGTCTATAATCATACGCAATAAATTGTAGTATGTCTACAGTATTTCCAAGTCACTGTTCACTCCTAAGTTAATGGCCCAAAATTCAAAATAATTTGAATAGGTGTATAACAATTTGAATTCTACAAAATATGAAAAAGGACACAAAAGACAAATTGTGAACATTACAGAAGAATGGAAGATGGCAAACAGACCAAGAAATAGAGGTTGGTAGCTAACGTAAAGCTGATTGTGGTATGATGTGACATGCACAATAGAGTTGAATTTATCCAACTATGTTATTTTGTACACTTCAATGTTATGTGGAGTACATCTAGAATGACACTGCAAGTCTGAATTCAGCTTGAGGACAGAAAAAAGTTGAATGTGTGAGAGGCCATCAGCAATCATGGATGGATAACAATGGTGCATGCATCCAGGTATAAACAACAACAAGGACAGATAGTGTTACAATACGATCCATTACTTTTGAATCACACCCACGTACAAAGCGAGTGAATTATATGCCCAGTCAGTCAAATCATATACAACAACAAAGCAAGCCGCAAAAGTTGCTGTGAAAGCCAGGTAGCTAGCTTGCTTGCTGTGCATTACAAAAGTAACCTGAAATTATAACTTCTTTATATGAACAGTTTTATTCAACTTGAGATCAGATTTACAACTTTTGACTGCTTTTGTCACTTTCTACAGCTAAAGATTGTTCAGGCTACTTTTTCAATGAAAAAATAAAGTAGATTTGTGTGTTCCTTGTTTTATTTCCTTCAAAATGATGTACAGACATCAGCAATATGATGAAGTATTGTAAAATGGGGTGTTCCACAAGGTCCATGATATCGGTGAAAATGGATCGATGAGAAAATTCAATTTTAATTTTGACTTTTAAACCATGGCATTCACAATTTCACTTATTAATAAGATTCTCTGCCCAAAAGCTGTTAAATTGTAACTATTTCTACTGTGTCACTAAAACACACCTTTTTCTCCAAAAAGGTTGAAATTCAGCCCTTAGTTGAATGTTCCTGCAGCATACGTCTCACCCTCAGAATTTTTGCTTTTTTGTTCTTGCGCTGTTTTCTTGAACTTCAGCTGTTTTCTTCTTTTTTTGGCTGCAAGTGTGTTTACTATTTCAGCTTTAGCAATTCTTTTCAGACTTTTCTTTCTATTGCCTTCTTTAAAAAATTTTCCAGGAGTTATTCCCAATACTTGGCATAACATCTCTTTAAAATTTGAACCCATTGAAAACTGGCACAAAGACAACAATACTGCAGTCTCAACTGTCTTTCGTCCTGCAAACTGCGTCTTTGGGCATAGTCTCCAAATCAAATTATGGAGACACTCATTTGGATTCTGAGTTCCTCTTCTTGAGCATCTCTTCAGCAAATCATCTTTTGACAGTCGCATAAAAATCGGGACCAATCGTTTCCCTATTTCTGCTGGTACCGTTTCATGGTCCTTGTGAGAGCCAGGTTCAACCGAATTTGCTACTGCTCTTTGCCAAAAACACCAGGAATTTTGTCCTGGTGGGCAATGATGGTGCTTCGGGTTATCATCTGATGATGACATATGTAACAATATGGCAAAGATGCGCTTTTTCAGCAATTCAAGGTCATCTGCGTGATCCTTTATTGCGCGACCATAATAATTTTGGATTTTCGCCAGCTTTACTTGGGTCAATTTCCCTTTTCCAGAAATTGAACTTCCCTGAGATTTTGCCTCAGCAGACAGTTTTCGCAAGGCTGTGCCCATTCTTTTTGAAACGTGGTTGACACAGTCCTCCTTTTGTATTTCAATGGGACCATAAACCTTTGCTTCGCAGACAGCATCATAAGACTTGCTGTCACCATCACTGAGCATTGCTGTGTAACGAAGCTTATGATTCTCAACGGATCGTTTCCATATGCGTAAGGCACATTCAACTTCCATGGCATTTGCAGACCCATCAAAGTTTTTTGGACAGTTCGGGATGTGCTTCCTTTTCCACTCATCATGATCCATTGGAGGCTTTTCAGTGGCAATTTGACACTTCAAACAGTAATTTGACAAGACTTCAAAGTCTATGGGCAGTCCTGTAAATAATTCTATCACAGAGGCCATGCCATTGTGTGAGGAGTGGCCTCTTCTGTGCCAAGAACCATCATACGAGACTCCTATGTCAAGCACCCCTTCTTCATCTGGTTCCACTCCTATCTCTTTATATGCATCAACAATGGCATCTCTTGAATTCTTTGCAATGTCTTTGAAAGTTTCAGCACATGCTTCAGAAATTTTCTGCTGGTTCTTAGCACACATGTTTTGGCTAATATTGTAGGGCATGTTCATCGTATTGCACCAGTCTTTTGTTGCAGCATACCCACATCCAATTCCGCGAAAAGCAAGAGTTCCAAGAATATTTATTTNTTTTTAATCGTAGGAAAATGCAAAACTTCTTGGAGCAGGTTGAAGAAATGGAAAGTGAGTACCTCAGAGGGAGAAACGAAAGGTCAAGAACTAGGCACCTAATCAATAGATGGATCTCAGAGCAAAATGCCATAGCCAACAGAAGAGCCATGATAAATAGTAAGTATACCCTTCCTCCGCTCGTTTCTTCATAAACAAATACTCCCCACAACCAAACATCCACCCTCTTATAAACTCATTCCCAAAAGTCTCCACTGATTTTCCTTCAGAAGGTCATCGAATAAGACACTCGCATCAGAGAATGATGCGAGATGTTCAAGTCCATAAGATGAGAGTTAAAGAAGTAGAAAAAGACGACAGCTGCGTAGTGTGCTTGTTGAAAATTGAAGATTATGGTGTACAGCTGGTCTGTACACACATCCTCCACTCCAGCATCGCCTGAAGAGCAAACATCCCCAGAGCGCACGCTTTTACAGGCACTGAGTCGGTTGAGGAGGATGATGACAAGTAGAGGTTGTCGATTGTTTACTGCCGCTCCGTCTCTTTTGTCATTACTCGAGCCCGACACTGAGCAAAATGAAAATGTTGTTGATCAGCTCATTCCTCCTGTTCCTGTGCCAGCAATCACTGTCGAAGAGTATGATCCTGCTGAGCAGGACATCTCTTCTATCATATCCTCACTTTCTCCTAGAAAATGACTGACAAAAGAAGAAGAAGAAGATATTTCAATCTATTTAATTATTAGAATTTAAATTTTTTAACGTATTCCGTTTCAATGTATTTAAACTGTTTCATGGTGTCATTCAACGTATTCAATTTCAATGTATTCATATTTTAACCTAGTTTCAATTTCAAATTTCAATGTATTTAAACTTCAATGTATTTAAACTGTTTCATGGTGTCATTCAACGTATTCAATTTCAATGTATTCATATTTTAACCTAGTTTCAATAGCATGCGCAGTCCTTAAATAAATAGGCGCCAGAAATGATACCTTATATACTACTATGGCTGTACTTTTATGAATCTCTCCAAATCCTTGAACGTTTAATGTCAGTTTTGACAGAACAGACAGTTGGTGAAGATGATAATCGCTATCAATTTCAGATTCAAGATCCTCTACAATTGTACGCAAATGAGATCCAAGTTCTTGGCTTTCATCCATCACTTGCAATTGGTTTGCCAGACTGTTCTCGTCGCTGCCTGGTTCACAAAAACTATCTTGATCTTGTTCACGCACTTCCTCCTCGCACTCAGAGGATTCTTCATCATTTGTTGGCAAAGCAATGTGTGGACGGTAGGACCATTCACTCTCTTTGTCGGTAGGACGTGAATTACTTGGCTTAACCCCAAGTGACTGTAAGTGGTCTTGAGCTTCTTTGAGACCAGCTTCCCAATACTTGGCAATGGTTTGGGAAATCCTGTAGGTTTGGCTTAGCTTTAACATGTCTATTCAAGCTTCCTTTGAACCATATCTCTTCGCCTTTTCGGTGTTTTCTTGGATTCTCCGGGCCGTCACTGTCAGAAAAGATTTCCTGTAGCCTATTCATATTACTCAAATTTCTGCACATGTCTGTTATTCAATAGTTATGCATATTGACGATAAATGATCCATTTGAGGAAAAGTATTCCTCGCAAAAATCTGTTCCAAGTCTTGAAAAGCAAACAGGATGATCTGGGGCATAATCACGAGACACCTTAATAAAGAGCACAGTATGGTGGCAGGAAAGGACAACATATTGATATGCTTCCCTTGAAATAAAACTATCCCTCAAAGCCATCCCTTGCTCTCTCATGAGCGAAGCTCTCCAAATGCGCATGTTTGCAACGTAGCTTGCATACATGATTCTCTGTGCCAGGTTAGCTTCTAGAGAGTAAAAGATTTCCACATACCTCCAACAAAAAAAAGGTACTCCATTGTCCCTGAAACATTTTCTCTTGGTTTTGAAACACAATTATTAATTTTTCCAAGGCAAACTCTGACTCTGGGAAACAATACATGTTGGGCACTTTCCCAGTTCATGCGGTCTGCTCTTTCTACATCAGTCATCTGGAGTCCATGCTGAATTTGTATTATATCTTCTCTACGAAATAACATCTCGAGGTGGTTCATGGTACACAGGTTACCTCCAATTCTCAACTTCCGTGATGCGTGTCTCAAGCCATTGATCAGCTTCTTAGAGTTATGTATAATATCTTGATCTGCTAGGTTCTCTGGACCAAAGGTACCTTTCAAAGCAGAGTAAGCACAGTTTTCATGATCTATCTTGTAGCGTTCTCCTTCTTCAGATGTTGCATCAATCAGTTGAAGCTTTCTTTGTCTGCTGTCTCCATCTGACGCACAACCGACGAGAGGCCCTAAAATTTCATGCAAATGAGTGTGATACAGATCTCTAATTGACCTCCATTGCTGCTGAACATCAAAATTGTGAAGGTATTACAAGTGGCTTGCAACAATATAACCAGTGCAGGTATATCTTTGTGAACAGGATTTAACATTATTACTCTTGCATGACCAGCTACTTTATTTGAAGAGAATGCTTCACATAATCTGTCATAGGCTTTCGTGTCATCACCTACTTCATGCACAAAGCTCCTGTCACATTTATGCTTTCCATCAGCCTCCTTTTGTTTCCCACACTAGCCCCAGCATTGGTCCTTGCCTCTATCCCATTCAACCTTTGGTATTATTGCAGTTTCATCCTCTGCAGTTGGAACCAGTACTGGTCCAGCGATCTTCCTTGCTTGCTTTATTGACTGGTAGATTGACGCAGCATGCCTAAAGGACTCATCCAGAGTAGTGCTTGGTGTGTATTTGAAGGTATGAATTGTTCTTGATCTTGCAAGCGTAGATCTTTGTGGACCCTCCAGGTTTTTGGACAGCAATTGGGCAACTCTAGCACCACCGACAATTTTAATGGCATCATATAATTTCTTTGTTGTCTCTGAAAATTTGTGACCTTTTGATGTTCTGCCCATATTCTCAGTAATGTTCCTTATGAACTTTAGCAGACGACTTTTACCTGAAAGACAGCATCTTTGAAATGCCTGGTTTAGATTATAACATTTCCCAGACACATCTCCTCGTTGTGCTAAGGAGCTGATCTTATCATGCAGCTTACTTCGTGCTGACTTTGATCTGGCAAGTTGAAGACTTAGATTATATATTTTCTTTCTCTGCATTGCAACAATCTTCCTGTAGGATCGGAGCTTAGTATTCTCTCAGAATTTGTAAGATTTACGTTCTTATTCTTGCTTAGTTTATTGTCTGTGTTCTTCTTAAACTTAGAGTCACTTAATCGGATCACACGTTTCCTAAACGACCCACTCTTTATTAGATTGATACAGTTTGAACATTTAGATGAACCATCAAGAACAAGCATTTTACAGTTGTGACTACGTATTGTTCCTTTGATGTCATTCCTTCCAAGCTTAGCTGTATACAGAGGAATGCTATACCATTGGATGACTCCATTGATATCTTTTCCTGAGAAATATTGATCTTGTATAGCTGTCAGAGAAATTTCCTTATCATTCCATTTAATAGTTTCATCGTAAAGTATATGACAGATGGTCGCCTTGGAGCTCTGTGGTTGTCAATCAGTCTTTTTCACCTTTGGAGGCTTGAAAAAGGCATCTACACTTGCCTGCCTTTTCAACGATGTGACTTTTTGCGTGCTCTTCAACATTATTCTTGAAGCTCCCTTGTTCTGGAAAGATCTTCACCAGATGATTACATATGGTACATCGCACAACTTCATCCTTGACATTCATGAGCTCTTCAAACATTCCTCTGTGCAGCTTGTTTATTTCCTCTATTGCAACTCGCTTTGCTTCGCTCTTTTCTTTTGATTGCTCTCGTTTATCTGACCTGACTTTATCCTCTTTCATTGATTTTAAATTTGACATGTGTTTCGATGTTTTGACATGTGCTTTAAGATTTGACAATGATTTTGCTGCTTCAATTAACTTCTTCTTGTTGTTGCTACACGGTAAGCAGCATACAAAAAGCTTATCAGAAGACTCTTCTAATTCAAAATTATCTTTTTCTTCCAAATTATTGAGCATTATTTGAAAAACATTTTGTTCATACTTAGCGCCTTCATCTCTTTCAATCGGCCGTTCTTGCCCAGTGTTTTTGTCTAACTTTTCGATGACTACTGTATCGCCGTGATCTGTGAAAAAGTCAAAATTTTTAAGGAATCTATTTAAAAACAATAATATAAATGAATGACTTGTACCCCTAGGGGATATTTAATATACCTTGGGTACTTGGGATGTGCCGCCCAAACAGGTAATATAGTTCTTAAAGGACATACGCAATGAAAAACTGCATGCCAATGTTTTTTAGTTTTTATGATGATCATAATCTTTTCGAACGATGGTAAAAAACAGAAGTGAAATATCTTATACCGTTAAAGAGTTACGGCGCATCAAACTTGCTGTTTTGAGGCGTTTTGCTGCGAAAAATTTTCTTTCCGTGTGACGTCACAATTATGATCAACCAGGAAGTATATCGAATTCAATATGGCGAGCTCAAGTGAAAACACAAAGTCTTCCGTGAAACGTGGTGGAAGATCTTGCGTTGCCGGTGGGCCAGGTGGCAGTAGCTGAAAAATAAGCAGTTTACAGAGGGTATCCACACTTTTCAAAAGAAAGATCTTGATGCTTCAAGATACTGAAAGTGGGTTTACTTTGTTCGGCGGCACAGGCCTAACTGGTCACCAACTAAATCGTCGATCCTCTCTGTTCGATTAATTTCGAAGACAGTTGCTTCGGCATGCGAAGGGATTTTGCCAAAG
>REGM01000456.1:4379-25409 GCA_004194415.1 Aurelia aurita
TTTTTCATTTTTCTTGTGAACTGGCACTATATTTGCGTACTTCCAGATTTCAGGAAATACACCACGCCTCAAACAGTTTGTAAATATTATCTTAAGAGGAGTCACTAATGAAGCATCGGCTAATTTTATCATCTTCACAGATATTTCATCCCAGCCATGTGCTTTATTAGGATTAAGTGATCTTATGATATTCAGTATCTTTTCCTCAGAGATACTAAAGTCACTTATTAGGGTAGGGGTTGCAGGAGCGTCCTGTGGAATTTCACTGCCCGTATCAATCGTCGTGCACTGAAGTATGAAATAGTCATTAAATATTTGTGCCTTTTCAGTGAAATCCGTTATGAATAACCCATTCTCTAAAAGGGGTGGTATTATTGGAATTCACAGTCTTGAGCTAATTACAAGCAAATAATCAAAGCTATCGAGGCTACTAGTACAGATGACTATTTCTACTTCAAAAAATGCCAGTGTTGATCTGTGGCCAAAGAAGAAAATCATATCATGTGAGGTACCACCCACGGCAAAGGCAATCTATGCAGTCTAAGGAACTACAAAAAGAACTGACAGTAGTTAACTGTGTCTTAAATTTGCAATTTGAAGCTAGTGTGAGATTAATACAGTAAAGTCCTGCCTTTAAGAAACCACTTTATAAGAAACTCAAACCCTGAATTTTTGCTAGAATAATAGAAGAACAATAGCCTGAGGTCAAAAGTGGCTTTCTTAAAGGCGGGACTTAACTGTATTGTATTTGAGTTTTATAGTGAGTATTGTTTGTAGTCATGCTGAAGAGTCTTGAAATTCGTAACAGTTGTTATATTTTTGGAATAATGTTTACCTCAAAATGCTACAACTGTACATGGCAACACACATGTTCCACAAAACTCCGCTCTGACATTAATTCTTTGAAAAATCTGCAGAATTGCGTGATCAACAAGACTTTGAGCAGCACTTACTTAACATCATTAACAGCTAGTTAGTGAAATAAAGGACCAGGCATCGTTCTCATGTTGCGGTAGAAGCTACAAAAGGAGTATTACGATCACAAATTCTTGATGTGGTATAGATTTGCAAATTTGTCTTGGAAGTTTTGCAACTACTTGTTGAAATTCTGGAGTGGTTTCAAGAGTTAATCCGAAGTTTCAAAAGATATTTCAAGAATACATTCAAGTTATAATCATAAGGTAAATATAATTTATTGGTTAGCGGTATTGCACGTATTGCAGCATACAGTTCAGCGAAAGTGTAACTTTCTAAAGATATCATAGAAATGTATACATCTTCGTGTTTGTTTCATCGATGTTGTCAGGTAAGGTCCTAGATAACGAAGAAGCGCTGACTGCTTTTGATGAGATTGCCGAGAGAGGAATTTATCAAATCAGGAAGATCCAATCGTATTGGATGGCAATAAGAGATTTGAATTAACAAAAAACCTAAAGGCATGGCAAGAACTTTCCTCTATCAAACCAACGTAGCCTTTACCCACACTTTTCCAGATGAATTTCCTGATGGTGCCAAAACAACCTGCACTCAAACATCTGCGCAAGAACCGCCTCATTCCACCCCTCGCTCGGAACACCCGTTGGAACCCACCCATGGTGATATCTACCACAGTTTTGCTTCATTTGCAAAGTCTGTAGTGGATCTACAAAATGTCATTTTCGGCGTGACAAACTTTCGGACAAGGAATTGTCCGAAAAAACTCATTTGTACGAAATATCGAGTTGTCCGAAAATTTTTCACCCGGAAAGTTTTTGCGTAGGTATGCGCAGTGTGAATTGAACGACAAGAAACCTATTCTCGCCGGATGTAAATCTCTGTAATTGAAAAGGAGCTACTCCCTTGGGATATTTCTAACCAATCTATATTCCCAAAGGGAATTTATAGCATATAAAAACAATAAGCGCGACCTAGCCATTCTTCTTCAGCAACTCGCTCGATACTTAGCAAGAGCTGCGCTCAAAAATACCGTCGCTGCCAAGCTGGTTCATTTGGAAAATCTGGAAAATCTAGGCCATAGCCCAAATGAGAGAAGCTCATCAAGTTCGAGAAGCACGGTCATACACAATGGCTTGGCCAAAGGCGATAGCGCAGGACGAAGCAATTCCTCAACAGAACATGGCCCAGTGAACCTGCCCCAGCAAAACGTTACACAGCCAGTTGTCGAAGCAACAACAGTACAGCCCATGAGTAATTTTATCCTTTCTAAAAAATTTAACTTCAAGTGTTAGTTGGCCTCGTATTATTGAAGCATGTTATGTTATCATTTTCCGGCTAAGGCTAACTTTTTGTGACAAATACGTTTATTCTACGCATATGGTGGCCTAATAAAACTTGCACGTGGCTTTCACGTTTTGATATGCTACGAACCCTTCAGAAATTTTTATATCTAGTGGCATTGCAGGAGACCTGTTACTTTTGGAATATCGTAATAAATGTGGCGCTGCAAAAGACCTGTTAAATTTCAATATTTTGTGGCTTTGCAGAAGACCTACCCTATTAAATTTTGAAATATCATAACAAATGTGGCACTGCAAAAGACCTATTAATTTTCAATATTGTGTGGCAATTCAGAAGACCTACCATATTAAATTTTTGAAATATCATAAAAAATGTGGCACTGCAAAAGACCTGGTAAATTTCAATATTTTGTGGCATTGCAGGAGACCTACCCTTATTTGAATCATGAATTATTAAATGTGGCACTGCAACAAACCATTTTAATTTGTGCCATGCTTTTTAAATATTGCAAAATTGCTATTTAGCATATTGTTCTTGATTACATTTATATTTCAGATGCCCTTTTATTTCATCCCTTCAACTTCCGCTATGCAGCGATATTTTACTCCATATTTATGTTTCCCATTCTTTTTGCAAGGTCACAACCCATGATTTCTGATTGTCCCTAATAGCATGCTCGATTTTGAGATTCCAAACTCATATTCACGTTTTCACGAATTTCGCGAATTTGTGTATTTCGACTAACCCATCTAGGATAATAAAATGATTTTGCGAGTCATTTTACTCTTAGGTTCCCCCGCTTTTAACGTTTAGTATCGATCATATAACCGTTAATCTTTGCGACTAATATAATTGCGGAATCCTCCCCCTGTTTTTGCTTGCAGAGCCCCATATTTACGCAAATTCTAGACCATGCTTAGGTTTCCCGTCGTAAGTCGTTAGCAATAGGATTATATCATACAGATAACCACGAATTTTTGCGAATCGTACCATCGCAGAAGACTCCCTCTCCCCTTTACCAGTAGATTCCCCTATGTTTCACAGCCTAAAACTCATCTTTATATTTCGGTTGTTCTAAAAAATGACCCTTAATTTTCGTACCCCTACAGTTACGGAATGCGCCCACTTGCTTTTGGTTGATGGCTTTTGCACAATTCCTTCACCATGCTTTAATCCTCACCTTTAGACTCAATTTAAAATAGTTCCCGAGATCTTTTCGGGATTTCAACCGCTGCAATGTATACCAACTGGTGCCGCTTTTTCACGACTTCGTAAATTTTCTATTTTAAAACTTTGCTCTCCCCAAACCCATTTTACTCCCCCCCCCCCGGTTTATGACATACCTTCTGGTTTACTTGCTTGTTAACGATAAAGAAAAAGACCGTTATTTTGCATGATTTCTCGTGATTGTAATGTTGTATGATTTTACCAACCCCTGTTGATTATCGATGGCCTTTTTTCAGCGGATGATCTTTTCTAACTAACAGCAAAGCAACATTTCCTATATGAAAATATCATATTTTGCTTATTGAAACATTTAAAAACTATAGAGCTAGTATTTATCCTCTTTCCCCAGCCTCAAAATAGTATTGTTGAAGTGCTAAGAAGAGTGGAAGCTATTAATTAACGAGATTACAATGATTTGTTTCGGATACTAACTCTTGAATCTATTTGTTTGACTCAATTTATTTTTCCGATCTCGGTAAGGCACAGGATGTCTGGTTTCTTCAGGTAGCAACCGACTCAAAAGACGCTTTTAAAGATAGTTTGTTATAAACACAATTTTATGATGAACGCCTTTAAAATGTCACGATTGCTACCCATTTTCCTCCTTCACAGTCACTCGGGGGCTTAACTAAAGGCCTTAATACACGGCTCTAAGCTGCTAGTTCTGGGTGACTGGGTTGGGGGTCTCAAATTTCCTTCTGAAACACTTTGATTCACGGTCACTTTCATTTTCGCCTCCTCTGGTCTACAAGTCTACTAACAATGCTCCAGGCGAAGCTTGGAGATCGTCTACATCCAAAACGTAAAAAGAAAAACAAATTAGATTATTGGTGTGATCTAGAAGGAAAAGCCTCCAGCCCAACCACCCAGCAACACGCTAGCACTCCTTGGTGTCCCATATATTCAGAGATTACCAACCAAGTAGGTTGGAAAAGCGTGAACATGACCTTACACTACACTCAATGGTAGAAAGTGTTCTCTAAAGACCTTGCTGGCTCTGTTTTGGCCGATTCGTCTTCTGCAAAAGCCTTACTACTTGGGAAGAATTTTAGAAAAAGGAGCGCTTTGGATAAGACTTGAAGGGGCTCCGTCTCCAAGCTGTAAACAAATCTGTAGACACCATTGTTTTAGGCACGTGTCCATTTGTCTTCTGTAGTTTGTTGGGTGGCTTCAACAGCTTCAACCAAGCCATCGAAAAGCGACCCCCAAAATCCACTTATATCCGAGCAATCGGTAAATCACCGTTTTGACCGAAATTTGGAGACGGAGCCCCCTTTTTAAACCTATATTCAAATATAAACACAAAGTTAGTTTTCTTAACAGTGGTTCCTAGTCTACTTGAGTGATGGAGTATATATATCATTGTCCTAAATAACGCAGTTTTCTTTCATCTTTCCTTATTCTTATGATATCTCCTTGGGATATTCAGATTGTAACCTCCGAAGCACTCTCCATATCTTAGCCATTTGAAAGGAAGAGAGTGAAAACCGGTGAGAATATATCACTATTCTCGCCGGATGTAAATCTCTGAAATTGAAAAGGAGCTACTCCCTTGGGATATTTCTAACCAATCTATATTCCCAAAGGGAATTTATAGCATATAAAAACAATAAGCGCGACCTAGCCATTCTTCTTCAGCAACTCGCGAGATACAGCAAGAGCTGCCCACCACTCCTCCCGCAGCGACGGTTTCCAGCTCTCTACCTTTCAAATAGCGAACCTCCGAAGCACTCTCCATATCTTAGCCATTTGAAAGGAAGAGGGTGAAAACCGGTGAGAATATATCACAATTCAAGAAATTCGTAGCCGAACCTCAATCATGGGACGAAAGATTATTATGAATTATGCAAATTTTTTGAAAATGTTTGCTTCCAAGCAAATATTAGTCTAAACAAATAGTATCATCGTCCTCTCCATCAATGTTTTCGCCCGAGTCATCTTGTTAGAAAGAAGAGGACTTTCTTACAAGACAACTTGGGTAAAGTCCACTTCATTGTCTATTAAAAAGTCAATGTCACGTTTTTGTACCATTACATATGTTCAATTCTGTTGATACGATTTGATGACATTACCGAGCTTGAAATTGAGCTAGGAAACCCATTTGCAGATTCAAACTGATAAACAAACATAAGCAAGTATATAAAAAGTGACGAAGACGAATATAAACAAGAAATTAATGACTTTTTCTTTGCATTCTATTTAAGAAAATTTTATGAGAGAAAGGATTTCGTTCGAGAGACGATAGGGCTCTATCTCAAACTTTGTAAAGGTGTTTAATTTCAATAAATCTAAAACCTGACGTGGTTATGCTTAAATTATTGAGATTTGGAAGTTATGGTATCCAAGTCGACTTTGAATCATCATAACTGATTGAAAATCACATTTTGATCATGTGTGATTGTGAGAATTTCATGCAATAAGCACAAACAATTTTGCGTTTAATCTTGAATAGCTATTTTCTAATTTCTTTTTGAATGCTTCGTGAGTAACCCGATTCCCAAGTGATGGGCATACAATTTGTCTTTAATTTCCTATACCTCTGCAATCACTGCATCGATCAAGGCTAGTATCAAAGTTAAAGCCTCTTTAAAAAAAAAAGAATGCATCTGAAATAGTTAAAAATGATGCTTCTCCGCAGCAACCGTGCAGACCTTTACACCTTTTTGGGACACCAGGAAGTTTACATTCAGCAAAAAGGATCTATATTGTCATTCCCTGGAACTGACATTTTCAATAAACGCCAACCAATAGTGAAAATGCAGCTAGTAACAGTTAGAAATCCAAAAATTTTTGCTCAAGTTTAAATTTATTGTTTTTGCTAATTTTCTAGTAATATCATAAATCATGCTAATCAAATTTTTCTCAGTCAAATCATTACGCCACTAACAGCAAAGATATTACGTTACATAAGTTGCATACAGCAAATATCGTGTTCTCCTTTACCCTTGCTTTCGTTCGCAGTCAGTTACCACTTCACCACTACTACTTGGATTGAATCTCATTGATCTTTCCACCTGGTTTTCAATCTCAGGAATCAAATCAAGACTTGTGATGATACCACCTACACTCTTGATAAACCCGACATCATAAATCCGAACAACAATGGGTTGCCGTAGCGATCCATCATTAGGCTCGTAATCTATCTTCTCTACATTTCTCAATATGACTGTGTGCGTAACTCTGTCTGTATATTTGCTTATGATCTGTATTGCCCATTTGCTGTGGACTCTTTTCAGCTCTAGCCCTCGGTTTCTAGATTTAGCCCATTCAACCAGGTTTTGTGTGATGATCACTGGGGTCTTTGAGAATCCAATTTCACTCTGGACCACATAGGATGACAGATCGGTTATCGGAGATTGCAGCACAGCTACACGTGGTATGTCGTCATTGCGAAAGATAATTCCTTGCAAAGCAAAGTCTTCTCTGTTGTCCTGTTGCAGCATTTCATATGTGACGTTCACAGGAGTATTGCGAAGATCACGCCATAAGTCTACAATCAATCTATTTCCTCCTGTACCAAGTTGCTGTTTGAAAAAGTCAAAGAAAGGGATTTGCACTTGCATGAAGTGAACAGGACAATCGACGCTTGTGCCATGTTGCCCAGGTGTCATTACCAGATACCACCATCTATAAGTGCCTATCGTTTTATGTTTGAGCATAACATTCACTCTTCCTCTCTTGATGCATTTGCTTACAAAGTCAGTTGTCATGATCAGCGTGTCTTTGGTTAGCTTTGTATACAATATTTTAAAATCGTAATCTCCTTCTTGGAATTCAGGAGTGTTGAGATATACCTCAGCAGCTTCACATGTTGACATTTCAATTGATCGATCAAAATAATATTGCATACTCCGATCATTTATCCTATCTTTCTTTTCAGGTGGACTGAACTTGTCTGGCAGCTCACTCAAAAGCTTGCTGAAATCTCCAAGCTGGAGGCGGTGTTCCCCTTCTTTTCTTCGATTAAAGAAGATTCTTCCTCTGATCTGCCATTTGCCACCTGTCCTTCCGACTGCATTGATTCCATAGATAAATAGTGTGCTTGTCTCTTTGGAGTAAACCAGGTCTGTTGATTTTATCTTATACTGTTCCAAGCAGGTTGGGGAAACTTCAATAGACACTGTCCCTGGGGTTTCTGACTGATCATCGATTGTGATTTTGAACGGTCCCCAAAGATTCCAGAACGTATCTAGAACGTATCTAGAAAAGGAAAAGATTGCTGAAACGCGGATTGTGGATTATTGGATCAATGGACGATTTCCAAGGAATTTGGGCACCTGTGAATCGAGAAGTAATTTGTTGCAATTCCCCCAAACACCAATTAGTCTTCCGATTTTTCATTAATTTTACCTCTAAATTTTGTCAAAGAAACAAATGTCGCTGGCAATGCAATGGAGACAAAATGTTTTAGAAAATTTACGCTTGTAGTTTACTGTAGTATTGTATTAATAGGCTTTTTGTGAGCATTTCCTTTTGTTTTCATCACAAACAAGCTTCATGATGGAGTGATTTAAGGAACTGGACCACTTAAGATAAAAGCAGACCCTATCTAGGGACAAATCGCTACTGCGCATGCGCTAACAGCTGAAAATCAAGAAATCTTCGAAGAGTGGTGTTTTGCAAAATCGTAAAAAGTATCTTTCTGAAACAAAGTTCCCTCTTGAAGCCAACCGAAACATAGAACACAGGCTGTTGATATAATGTCAACAAACAGAACGCTGGAAACAGATGAAGTTTCTGACTTCGGTAGGTTACTGTAAAAATGAACTTGGTTGATTGGAGAATCCTGCAGAAATGCACAGAGGATAGATTAATTTTTTTCAATGCAAATCAATTCAAAAGAGAAAAGAGGAAGAAGGGAGAAGAAAAAAGATCCCTCCCGTCTATCTGTCGATGACCCATCCAATCAAAGCATTGCCAGTATAGACAAGTCTTTGTAGGCATCAAACAAGAACAAGTAAAAGCTCCAGGCATTAATGCTGAAAATAGATGATAAACGGGCCCACAAGTGATGTCACTGCGGTGTTACTGTGATTTCTTATTGTAAATTGCTTGTTTTGATGAAAAATTCGTAATGACAAAATCTATTCCTCCACAAGAAAGCACGACACAAGTAGGATGCAAATTAAACTTAGAGAGGGAATTTCATCGTGAAAAATATAAGCTTATACACTGAACAATATTTAACAATTGTCAATTTAATTTTATGTCACGCTGTGAAAATTATATTTGATGAGAAGCTTCCTAGCAGACATTTCTTTCTCCGGATTCATTTTAACCCTATTAATACCGGGCCTTTTGAACCCTTGTAGTACCGGGGGGGCAGTGCCCCTTCTTCATAACTTCGCGAATAATGTAGATATGAGGGTGAGACTTGGTACAATGGTGCACAGTAACAAATTCTACACAATAGGGCACTTTTTTATTCTTCATTACATCCATGACGTCACTATGACGTCATAATGGCGGAAAAATGCGATATTTCTTAACTATTGTTAAAATTAGCAATATCTATGGTTTTATTTAATAATTCCTTTCATAATGGCTCTAGAATGTATCACAAATCATTAAGGAGCAAAAATCAGCAATATAATATCTATTTAAACGCATTATTTATTTCATTTATTCATTATTTAGTTACACCGGTTTTTCATTCTTTTATTAAAAGCCCTAATTACTGATGAAAATACTCTAAAATGCCTTAAAGTCATTTAAAACGATTCAGAAAACCATATTTGACACACAAAAATTTATTTTAGTAATAGGGTTAAGCTATTATGTTCTGTTATACAATTTGTTGTTACCTATAAATTAAATGTAACTCGTAATAAACGAATTTACTCCTAAAATAGAAAGTAACTCGTGAAATAAAAGTAACTCGTAGAAAAGAAACTCGTAGAATAAAAGTAACTCGTAACTCGTAAAATAAAGTGTAACTCGTACAATAAAGTCAACTTGTAACTCGTAGAATAAAAGCAACTCGTAACTTGCAACTCGTAGAATAAAAGCAACTCGTAACTTGTAACTCGTAGAATAAAAGCAACTCGTAACTTGTAACTCATAACTCGTAACTCATGGATTAGTAAACCACGAAACTTTCCAGAATCATTGCAAGAGATGGTGGAATAACTTTAGACGTGGCACAAAGTGGTGCAATAGGAACTATGATTGGACAATATTTTTGGACAAACATTTTGATTGGTTCATGTAACATTATTATCCATATTAGGCTTTTTTTTGTTGACTTACTATATAAAAATTAGGTTGATGGCTTCGTGAAGAGAGTTGAAAAAGCCGTGAAAACTGCCGTGAATTTTGCCGTTAGCCGTCAAGTCGTTAAATTGGATCAACTGATTTGGTTCTGATGTCGATTGGTGGAGGCCATTGTCAGAAGCAAGTGGCTCAAATAGTTTTCCCTCGTTATTTTCATTGTCATTTTCCAACCACTGAGTTGATCTACAGTTGAAATCACCAGTAACAATAACGCAGTAAGGATTGTCAGCATTCATCTTGGATAGCATCAACTCAAAGTTTATTGTAAAGTTGTCAAATTCATATTGGTCCTGACTTGGACTTCTATAAATTACGGCGAAAAAGTATTTTTTTCTATTTAATTGAATCTCGCAAACAACACACTCAGGGAGAGTCACTAGGTCAGATATATTTTTTTTGGGAAGGGACTCTTTGATGTACAGCCCAACACCGCCTCTTTTCACATCATGCGGATGGTTATCTTTAATAAACGAATAGCCTTCAAGTGCAAGTCTATCTTCGTCAACGGTGCTGTCAATGTGAGTTTCTACAATGCCAATTAAATCATAGTTACACACCGAGTTGTATGCCTCAATAAGGGAAACTCTTAAAAAATGATGTGCAACAATACTATTCAAATTCTAACAGAAAAAATCAAGTGTTTCTGGGCCAGGATTAGTTTCAACATCACCACTAAGCAGAATGGTCTTGAAGACCAACCACTGTATGTGTAGTGTGTANTCTCACAAACAACACACTCAGGGAGAGTCACTAGGTCAGAACGTCTTTTTTTGGGAAGGGACTCTTTGATGTACAGCCCAACACCGCCTCTTTTCACATCATGCGGATGGTTATCTTTAATAAACGAATAGCCTTCAAGTGCAAGTCTATCTTCGTCAACGGTGCTGTCAATGTGAGTTTCTACAATGCCAATTAAATCATAGTTACACACCGAGTTGTATGCCTCAATAAGGGAAACTCTTAAAAAATGATGTGCAACAATACTATTCAAATTCTAACAGAAAAAATCAAGTGTTTCTGGGCCAGGATTAGTTTCAACATCACCACTAAGCAGAATGGTCTTGAAGACCAACCACTGTATGTGTAGTGTGTAACATGCTATGCACGCGGTGTAAAAGTAGGCAAACTGAGATTGAAAATACTTATATCGAATGAGAGTAATGACACCCAGAGGGATTCGCTTGAGAAGCTTTACAGTCACGTACAGTACTGTCTTCGCAACGTGATGCATGCTGGCGAAAAACAGCTGAAAACATAACTGTGTTGCCACAGTATGAACGGTAAGAAACTGCAATATCAGTACAAGGGGTAGAACGAGGATTGAGATTGTAAGCAAACAACAACAAGCCCAATAGAGTTTGAGTTGAAGATCTGAAAAAGGATTGAAAATCGCCTGGAGGTCTTGCTAAGGGGAGATGATATTTGATTGGATAAACTGAAACACCCAACCCAATAGTTGCCCACCACTGATTGATTTCAACCTGCATCGTCGCAGAGAAATCTTCTTTCTGGTCCTGAGAAAGAACGGGTTACAATGCAACCACCATTGATACGTCCAAAGGAAAACTTTATATAACATACCAAACCAAAGTAATTACGAATGAAAAGAATTTGACGATAATTACAATAAACAGTAACACAAGATTCGCAAGGTAATCGATTCGAAAGCATTCTGGTGTCGAATGCAAATGCTCGTGCGCTCTTTGTTTATAAAGGGATTTTATGAGATATTCGAGTGTTCAATTGTATGAATTTCAAAAAGAAGATAATTTATTGTGCGAGAATGCATTATTGTCCTCATCCAGAAGAATAGGGAATAAAATTGTTTTGTTAAATATATAACTTTGATGTTGTTTATCTATCTATATTTGTCGGGCAGAGGCTGTATTCCAGTCACTGGAAAACCCCCAAGCGGACGGAATTCTATTTTCATTCAGGAGAAAAAGACCAAAAAATGAATAGGAATTTCCGGTTCTTGTGTAGGATTCCGCCCGCTCGGAAAAGTCCAGCGACTGGAAATCAGGCTCAAGAAAAACACTGATGCATCAGGGATTGACGCGCGATTTTGCTACAAAAACAATTGTTGGGGAATTGTTGGCGTTATTTGGTCCAAGATTGCTTTGTAATGTAATTCAAAATCACTTTTGAGCATTCACGAACACGCAGGGAAATGAAAAATTAGGTTACAAATGGGGTATAAAGGATGTTTCTTTTACTTGCACAGGGCTAGAGAAATCAAATAAATTTCAAAAAAGGCTTATTTCTCGAATGAAAAAGTTTGAATACAAAATGAAAAACAACAACAACCGATACTGCCGCGCGAAAAACTTTAATACAACTAAGGTTTAGCAGGGTCCACGGAGGGAAAAACGGGCAGGCTTGGGTATAATGAATAACATTAAACTGAAACTTGGATGGTAAACCGTTAAATCAGCAATTCACAACGGGAAAGACAGTTTTGGCTAATGAAAAAACTGTGTATCAATTTTTACGAAATCTGTAATACAATTTTCTTCCTTGCCAATATTACCCCGCCCATCTCACCCTCGCAAACCCCACTATACACCTGATGGAGAAAACTAAACAACAACTTTTACGAAGTAAACAGCTTAGGCCATATCGTCAAGGATTGTTTTCAAGTCGATCTCGTTTCTCGATAACCTTTGTTTCTATGCTTAGAATTAATTGAAATCTTCAACTTTTAAGCAATATCTATTAATAAACAAGCTGAACATCAAATCTTGCCACAACGAAATGCGTTCTTGCTTGTACGCGTGACGTCATCAGATTAGGAAAGGGAGCGCAAAAAACGTATGTCCTCCACAGGGCCTTCACAGCTTCGAGGTCTCAATGTGACGTCATCGCTAATTAGAGGTTGTCGGGCGTGACACTACATAGAACGGAACGCAGAACGCAATGTTTGGAGTCAGGGAGGATTGAGTTTCAAATTATGTAAGATGGGTTTTGTAACGCTTTTAAAAACATCAACTCACTTATTATTTCCCTTGGTTTCACGAACAATCGCTTCTCCATTTGCCACAAAATAAATTTCATCTGATCGATATGGACTGCCAACAAACATGTTTATGCCATCGATTGTGTTTTTGTATTTTCTCGAACGGTCACCAAAGAGAACAGCACACCCACCGTCTCGGAAATCATAGTAGATTCCAGAAACCTGTGAATATAAAGGTATGATGTAGCATAACACTAAATGTCAGAAAAACAAATGGGTTAACCCTATTTCACATGGGGTATTGTTTTATGTTTGGCATGGGGGGCGTTTTTTGCCCCATCTTTTCTCCAAACTACAAAAGATATTACAATGAGACTTACATCAATTGTTCATTTAACAATTAGCTTTTCAAATATCACAATGGTAATTAATTAGTCAGGTGATTCGTTGCTAGGCGACCCAAAAACAGAGCAAAATTGGCTAATTTACGGCTTCTTTACACGAAAAGCAATTTCAAGTATCTACATTGAGAATAATTAGCATTTAATTATCACTTTGTTCTCTGGAAAGGTTTTCAATGCAGTTTTTATATAGTATTCTTGTTTTTTCCAATCCAAATCGACTCAAGATGCATGCAACAAGCAACATGAAACTAATTTGCTACAATATTCTCAATTCATACACTTAGTTATTCGAGGAAGTCATATATATTAGGTTTTGCTGATGTCCACAAATATGAACAAATTATATATCAAATGAAAGCTCTCATTATGCTCGATCGAATTTGACATGTTTCAAGTAATTCAGATAAAAANGAAAAGTTCTATTTGATTAATTACTTGACCGATTTTAATGAAAATTGTGTTAAATAGTAGAAAACACAATTTAGAATGAAAATATATATTTTGAAGCAATTTCAAGTATCTACATTGAGAATAATTAGCATTTAATTATCTCTTTGTTCTCTGGAAAGGTTTTCAATGCAGTTTTTATATAGTATTCTTGTTTTTTCCAATCCAAATCGACTCAAGATGCATGCAACAAGCAACATGAAACTAATTTGCTACAATATTCTCAATTCATACACTTAGTTATTCGAGGAAGTCATATATATTAGGTTTTGCTGATGTCCACAAATATGAACAAATTATATATCAAATGAAAGCTCTCATTATGCTCGATCGAATTTGACATGTTTCAAGTAATTCAGATAAAAACAAAAACCTTATGGACGCTTTAAGCTTTTTTTGTCGAAATACTCTCCAAATATGGTGCTATTGTGCTCATATGATCAAATCTAGAAAACTGAAGTTTGAAATTATAATTTGCAATTAAACTTTATTTAAAGTCGGTAAGGCTTGGTTGTCATACCTGGTTTCGTATAGGTGCAACACAGCAAAGTTTGGTTGGGGGCAAAAAATAGGGTTAAAGGAAGAACATAGCTGATTAGGTGGTTTTCTTCACAAATCACGAATAACAATAAAAGAAATAACAAGCAAACAGAAAAAGATCTGATTATTTGCATTGAACCAAAATCTCTCAGTTTAGAATCAGCCAAAATGATGACCTTGGCGCACCAAAAAGTTTCCACTTTCAATAGGCTGCATTGAATTGTACACTAGACAGTTTTCGACGATTGATGATCTAATCTATATCTTTGTTTAAAAAGCATGCTCTATGATCGTTTCGCTTTTCAAACATCAAAACATCATTTTCATAGAAGCAAACCGCAAACCCACCTCAGCACCATAATTCGTTTTATTAGACATTCCCTCAAATGAAAGAATGTTTGCTTCCCCTCGACCATTTCCTGCCGCAGCATGGACGGTCAGATCTCTGAAATTTGGATTATAGTTCCTTTCATTGTCAAAAGCCCAAGGTTTTGCCCATATACCATTGAACATGATGACGTCATCACCTCCTCCAGTGTTGATTTTAGAAGGCATCATGTTCCAGGTTTCGACGTTCCTCATCTCTCCAAATATAACATTGTCTGCAAATTGTTCCTCTTCTGTAACAAATGTTTTTATATCACAGGCTGAAATGAAAGAAAAACGAAGATGGTTTGAAGTCTGTGAAAAGATATTAAACTGAAAAGAACTTGCTTTTGCCAAAATATCAAATGTCATTACTGTTGTAAACAAGGGCAGATTTTACAATAGTAACTGGAAAATATTTTAATTGTAACAAAATTTGCGAAATCCTCACATACTTACATTTGATTTCAGCACCATCTTTCTTATCCAGGAGGTCTGTATCATAGAACAGTGTTACTCCATTGAATTCAGGTGTTACTTTCTTTCCATACCATTCATATCCCAAATCAACTATTCCTCGTGGATCCCACCAGATCGAGTCATCGTATTTCTGCTTATCGAATGATCTTCGGCTGCCTATAAATAGATAAACAAGGTAAATCGAGCAAGCAAAAATTCGTTCATTGTTCTCTGTAAAGCAGAACCGTGAATTAATGAACTACAATGAACAAATGAACTAACTAACTAACTAACTAAAATGAACTAATGACAATTCTACGCCAGCAAGGCACATGGATGTAAAATTCTATTTCACAGCCAGTTGACTCAAAAATACTTCACGAGCTAAATCGTACATTGCTTCCTACCAAACTTCATCATAGAATGTTTCTATCAGAACTTAGCTGAAGGCCAAGCTATCTTTTGAGATGTTACGCAATCAGTTTAAGCTGTGGCTACTGTCAAAAAAGCAGTTTCCATAATGTGTTGATTCTATCATTTCTCATTCAAAAGTTGTACTATCACCATCTCTTTCCAGTCCATATTTTTGAAAATATAACAATATATTGAATTCCAAATTGGCTTGGGAACATGGATTTTGAAAAGGAGCAGATATCAACCTTTTGCATAAAATATACTATTTCCAAAGATGACGACTTCAAATCTATCTCTATCTTAACCCTAATCCTACTGGCGGGGGGGGGGGTGNAAAGCATGTTGCGTGCTATACCCCTCCCTGAAACCACACAAGATTTTGGAGAGTTTATCTTGAAAGTATGGACAAAACAAGGTAAATCGAGCAAGCAAAAATTCGTTCATTGTTCTCTGTAAAGCAGAACCGTGAATTAATGAACTACAATGAACAAATGAACTAACTAACTAACTAACTAACTAAAATGAACTAATCACAATTCTACGCCAGCAAGGCACATGGATGTAAAATTCTGTTTCACAGCCAGTTGACTCAAAAATACTTCACGAGCTAAATCGTACATTGCTTCCTACCAAACTTCATCATAGAATTTTTCTATCAGAACTTAGCTGAAGGCCAAGCTATCTTTTGAGATGTTACGCAATCAGTTTAAGCTGTGGCTACTGTCAAAAAAGCAGTTTCCATAATGTGTTGATTCTATCATTTCTCATTCAAAAGTTGTACTATCACCATCTCTTTCCAGTCCATATTTTTGAAAATATAACAATATATTGAATTCCAAATTGGCTTGGGAACATGGATTTTGAAAAGGAGCAGATATCAACCTTTTGCATAAAATATACTATTTCCAAAGATGACGACTTCAAATCTATCTCTATCTTAACCCTAATCCTACTGGCGGGGGGGGGGGTGTTTTCCACCTCCCTGTCGGTTTTTTGCAGAGCATGTGTTAACGGCATGAGCTATGACTCTCTAACTTTCTGACGAGTACTACTTATCTATTAGCTACATTTTGAAAATAAAATTTTGAACAATGGGAGTCACGTGATAGATGACATTACCATATTTGGAAGATGGTATTGAAAAAATCAGTGTTTTTGATATTTTACAAAATGAATTAGCTTCAAATGTTGATTATTTTACCTTAAAATAATCAACAAACAAAGAGCTTTCGATTGTTATCAAGAAAAATGGAATTTGCTGACATCAGAATTTTTAAATGATGACGTCAAATGTACCGC
Source organism: Aurelia aurita (assembly GCA_004194415.1). Taxonomy (NCBI): domain Eukaryota; kingdom Metazoa; phylum Cnidaria; class Scyphozoa; order Semaeostomeae; family Ulmaridae; genus Aurelia; species Aurelia aurita. Next base: position 21,003 of record REGM01000456.1, read on the forward strand.
CATTTTGAGTCAATTTTGCAAAATTTGAAGCTTTTCCAGTGGAAGTTGTAGAACATGCATAGAATTGCGTTATGCAATACTTTTAAAGTATTTTGAGAGAGCTATTATCAATTTTTGGTCGAAAAACCCAGTTCGTCTTTTTTTTTAACTTCATCAATATTTTTCATTTTCTGCCAAAATAACTATCTAAAATACCGTTAGGTATTATTTTTGAATTGGGAATGAATAATACGGCAAATAAGATGAAAGGTAGCGAATTATATGAAATTTATTCCGCTTTTAGAACAAATTTGCTGGAGAACCATATATTTTAACATTTTCAACACTATGAAGTCATAGTGACGCGTCATCTAATGAGGTGGCCACACCCAAAACTGCTAATCAGCTAAGAATGGTCAGTACTACGCCCTTGCCAAGTTTGAATGATTTCCCATTGGTCTAAGGCTATTTATAAATACTTGGTTTTATTTATTTATAAATAATAGTATTTATAAGGAAGTATTTATAAATACTTGCCACAAATACATATAACCAACTAAAATACATTTTTGAAAACAGAAAAACATCACAAAAAACGAAATTCAGAATATTTAAAAGTCATGTCGAAAGTATATTCACATACAATTGCGAATTATGGACTATAACAAAAAAACATGAAGAGACGATTGATATGTTTCAAAGATAACTGNCTGAAGAATATGTGATCAAAAGAGGAGGAGATGAAAGCTGGAAAAATTGTAAATATTTAGGAAGTTTACTTGACACGGATAAAGACATAAACCGAAGAAAAATACTTGCCACAAATACATATAACCAACTAAAATACATTTTTGAAAACAGAAAAACATCACAAAAAACGAAATTCAGAATATTTAAAAGTCATGTCGAAAGTATATTCACATACAATTGCGAATTATGGACTTTAACAAAAAAACATGAAGAGACCATTGATATGTTTCAAAGAAAACTGATAAGAAGAATTTTGAATCTGAATTGGCAAGATAAAGTCAGCAACGATAAACTCTATAAAAGGACAAATTCAACTCCATGGAGCCAAACTGTAAAGCAAAGAAGATTGACATGGTATGGTCACCTATTAAGACTACCAGAAGACACATCGGCAAGAAAGTCACTGAAGGAAGCAAAAAATCCCTGTAAAAAGCCAAGAGGTGGACAAAAATTAACATGGCTCAAGCAAATAGAAAAAGATCTGGAAAAAGTTGAATTTAAGACTGCAGTAAAAAACAGAGATGGTAGTTTCAACACTGTGGAAGTAAAAGAACATGAACAGATGGCACAAAATAGACATGTTTGGAGACTAATAGTAGACCGCGCAATGTCTTTATAGACGGAAAGCGTAATTGATGATGATGATAAGGCTATTTATAGAGGGGGTGGAAAGCACCCCCCCCCCCCTCAAGCTGTGTTAAGTAAAAAAAAGGCCGGTAGGATTAGGGTTAAACTTTTATTAAACGCGGACTGGAAGAAGATGGCGATTATTTCAATCTGAAAAACTAGATAGAGGTTTTTAAATTTTCTTTAAATCCTGCTTGGAGAGAGGTCGTAGCTTAAAGTGACCAAGCAGCATCTCAAAAGATAGCCAAGCCTTTCAACTAAATGATGATATAAAGCATGTGTTGATAACTTTTCATTTCAGGGGCTAGCTGTGATCTAGCCTGCCCGCAGACTTTGTGCCGATTTTTTTACACTGGTGAGGAGGGGACCTTTCTCCCTCTCCCCCCTCCTCCCAGTGACCAAAGTCTGCATACTAAAACAATTCGAACCGAATTTCATGCGCTTATACAAATAAGAGCTGCAAATCTGTATATTGGGTGTGTTTTATCAATTCCATATGGCCCCATAAAGAAAGGCACAGTGCTGAGAAATCATTAGTTCATGATCTAGACAGTTTCATTTGCCGTATTTGTGTAATGGTGCAGAGTTATTTCCGTTTTCTGCTTACAACCGAGTAACTTGTGAATACTGTAAATCTTAACTCAAACACATACCCATTACCCAATAGCCATCGTGCTGTGCAGGTTGCCTCTTTGAAAGATCAAATTCAACTTTTCTGTGTCGATTTACCAGACCCTTTATTTGAGGCAGTGCAAGTCCTTGGTTCAGTTCAAAAACCCATGAAAATTCAGCGTTCTCTCTGCTTGGCACAAGTGACTCGACATTCTTTACATTCAGCTCCAGTTGCTCTTTTGACTTCGTTGCTAATTCGCTAAGATAGTTTAGATCAGCTTCAATTTTGCCATAAGGGTTGCTTCCTACTATCCATTCAACGAAAATAGATGCAAGTCCAAGAACTGCTCCAATAATTGCTCCCACAGGACCTTGACAACAAAAGGAAAATTGTATATGATATATGATTTCAGTGTTGTCAGGCTGAATTCTTAACAAATTTTGATCAAGGATTTTTGACCTGTTTTATCAGATTCTTAGTTGCAACAAGCAGCAAGTTTATAAAATCGCTTGTAACTTTGGAACATTAACAATTTTAACCAACTAGTTTGTAATCTAAGTTGGCATGCTACCCACATATGATGACCGGTTTTAAAGATTCTAATGAGTAGGTAACAATATACAGGCTTGCAAATGTTTTCCCTTTTTTGATACACCCGAGACACATTTAAAAAACCAACTACAGTAGATTGAGTATTCTCACGAGTTTGACTTTCTGCCTCACATTGATCTCTTTTGCCTGGGTCGAACGCCGCAGTTTGGTTCAACAGGATTAAGTCCATTTGGATTCGACCTCGAATGCAAACTGTGCATCACTGTAGAAAATCTGTTTTTGAAATGCTCAGCAAGGTGATGATGAATCTGGGAATGGATCCGAAACTTGCGCTTAGATAGTAACGATTTGAATACTAATAATCTACTTGGACTGTATCGAATTAGACTTTCGTTTAAATAATAATGATTTGGAATAATGGACTTATCATCTTTCGAATTCATTCGAATTTCTTATCGTCTTTCTTTGGAATTGGATAAAGAATCAATTATAATTTATAGAAATTATGATTTTGTTTGTCTTCGCTCTTGCCCTCCGATTCATCATTTATCAGTGGCGGCTCCAGCCGCAAAACAGTGGAGGGGACGAACGAAAAGATTGGGGTCTGGGGGTGTAGCCCCAGGAAAATTTGGCAGGACCACGCCCTTCTTATACTCAGGAAACGCCCTTTTTACCCTCAGGAAATACCCTTATTTGTCTATCAAACTCTAGAGATAACTACCTAACCCCTCCTTAGATATTTTCTCAACGGATTTAGACGAATCGGAAGACTGACCTCGGAGAAAAGTGGGGTGGGGGGGACTTGTCCACCCCATTCCCCCCATGGCTCCGCCACTGGCATTTTCCTCCCGATGTTCCAAGCTCAGCAAGGTGAAATAATGTCTAGTAATTTATGCATGAAAATCGCCGTGATTAAAATATGTCTTTGCCTTTTCACAAGGCGACTAAACCAGTCGAACCAAATTATAATTGTCATACTTTATCGAATGCAATGTCACACTTTAATCGCGAAGAATAAAACTATTTAATACAGAGAGTGACCGATTAGTGAAGTTTGGCCTTTCCGTTCGCATGGAAATACAACAGAAAATTCTTTAAAATCACGAAAGTGTACGACGACTCTAGGATTATAGCAACTTTTAGAGCATAACTACTTATTTGGTAAAAAAAAAACCTACCTTGTATTATCAAAAATACGTATGAATAATTAATTGGTTGAATGAATTAATGAATCAATTGATAAGCAAATGAACAAATGAATGGAAAATAAATCAATAAGCGAATGAGTGAATGATAATACAAAATCGAGCCGCTCGTATTGTGACCAACAGTCCTTTCGATAAAACTTCGCTGCCGCTGATAGCTCAACTCGGGTGGCTAAATGTAAAAGAAATGGTTGATTTTGAAACAGCTACCATTGTTTATAAATCCCTTCATGAACTAGCACCTCCTTATATGCAGGACATGTTTCACAAACTGTCTGATTCAAGGAATCGGGTCCTACGCAATACTGAAACAGATCTTAGGATCCCACTATGTAAAACATCAAATGGGCAACGTAGCTTTTCATATCGCGGAGTGACTGTTTGGAATCAATTGAGCTCCGAAATTAAAACCGCCCAATCGCTGGCGATTTTCAAAAACAGGTTAAAAACGTTTTTGAAAAGTAATAGAGATATTCAAAAATGAATATCACACATCGAACATAGAGTTTGGTCAATTTTCCTTTCTTAGAATTGAGATTTTCTTTTTTACGCTTATTCTATAGCTTATAATTTAATCATAGCAACATAAATTGTTATTAGTTTAGGTTTTTAGCAGGGCACATTGTAAATCAGTTTATTCTTTTATAACTGAATGTATTACCCTGGGTAAATAATTAAAAA
>REGM01000456.1:31266-43977 GCA_004194415.1 Aurelia aurita
AATTTCAGTTTCGAGTCGATGGTAATCCCCAATAACTTAACACTATTAACAACATCAATAGAATCATTTCCAATATCGAGAACAATACTATCATTAGTCTTCAAACCTAGCAGCATAACTTGAAATTTTGATGGATTGGCGACCATTTGATTCGTTTTGAACCAAGAAATTGCTCGCGACATATCTTCTTCAAGGTTTGAAGCCACACTTTCAAAAGTGTCATCACAAGAAAAAATGGTATTATCATCAGCAAAATTGCACACCTCCGAATGTTCGATGATGTAGATAAAATCGTTGAGGAAAATATTGAACAGTAGTGGCCCTAGCACAGAGCCCTGGGGGACACCAGTTTTTGTTTGTAACCAATCACTATATGTTGAGCCAACCTTTACTCTCTGCTTTCTATCTGAGAGATAATTTGCTATTAATCTGAGGCCCTGCAGACCAAACCCATACGCGTTTAATTTCGCAATAAGGAGATCATGTGGCATACAATCAAATGCCTTTGATAAATCCATCAAAATCATACCGGCAACACCTTTCCTATCTAATATCTTACGAATAGTTTCAATGAGCCGAATCAGGGCATGTTGTGCACTGTGTCCTTTCCTATAAGCACATAACAGATGCGATATCCTAGTAGTCACAAAAGAATTGATCTGTTTAGCTATCAAACGCTCGAAGACTTTGGACATAGCTGTCGCTACACTAATTGGTCTATAATTAACTTTACAGGTGGATTCAGAACTTTTATACAATGATGATACATCGACGGCCTTTAGAGGATCGGGGAACTCACTAGTGAGTAGCATCGTATTGAAATATTTAGTTATTTCGATGTGACATAAACCGGATATTAATTTGAGGACATCAACCGAAATACATCCACTAGTTTTCTTCGAATTGTCTAGCTTATTAATTTCATTCCAGACATCAATAGGGCTGACAGGATGAAACTCAAACGTCTCATCATTTACAACATTATTTCTAATCAACATTAAACTAGGATGGTTGTCGTATTTTTTGATGGCATTTAAAACAGGGTCCTGCAAAGGGACATATGATGGTGGGGTCATAGGAGCCTCAATGGGTAGCGTAGCAGTGATATTCACGAAGTACTCGTTAAAACATTCTGCTATTTGCTTGTCACAGATGATTCTAGAACCATTTTCAACGAGAATGATCTTCTCTTGAGTATTTGATGATTTACTAGATAATAACGGCTTGAAAGTTTTCCAGAACTGTTTATCACTACCAATCGTTGCGGGATCTAAACTTCGAAAAAATTTCTTCTTTGCAACTTTATTAAGTTTAACAATTTTATTCCTTTTCCTCTTATACCTACGAATGTCTTCTTCCTTACGCGTTTTAGTGGCGATCTTTTTTAACCGAGTTCTACACATGATTTCTTTTCTCATCTCTTTCGAGACATGTGGTTTATTGTTGCCTCTAACAGTTGCTTTTTTGTATGGTGCGTGTTTGTCTAATGATTTTTCAACTAACCCTTCAAATTCAATATAATTCTCGGGAATTGTTGTACAACAAGCATTAGAGAGGTCTGTTAGGAAATCCGCCTCGGAAAATTTTTCGTAATCTCTATATTTTATAATCTTTGGTGGAAGCTTGGTATAAGTTGTTTATAGAATAGTATAAATCAAATAATGGAAATCACTGAATTATTTCCCTAAATATAATACAGGGAAAGAAGAATTGTTTGAGAGTGTGCATAAATTTTTAAACACAAATCTTCAGCTTGGTCCTTTAAATGACAGTTGAGTTTTGAAACGGTATATCTCTTTAAAGGGAATGTAAGCATATATATGCCGTTGATAAAAATTGCTGTACAAAGACAATAGACCTTGACATGCGACGAACCATATTTGAGTAGCTAATGTACAATCTTGGTCAAAATACTTGAAACAAATCACAAAATCGCACTGCTTCGGCCTTTGATTCCGTTCCCCCCGCTCCCCCCGTTTCAATGTTGCTTAAGTCAAACGCCACTCAACCTAGGAATCATTGAATTAGTGGGAAGGGGGGATCAGAAGGTCCTAAATGTACGTTTTCGTCTCGATTTTTAAGATATCACAGCAACACTGAAATTTGCCTATGTATCAACTTATTTTGGGCACGATTGTATGTCAACAAGAAATACTGATATCTGATTGGCTAGGACTTGACCGCAAGTGGCTTGAGCAACGTTTGTATGCTTAGATTCCTTAATACTGCATGGATGCACGCTGTTGGACCAGAATAGAGATTGAATCAAGACCAAGCCATCGGTTAGCTTACACAGAGGCAATTGTAACACGCTATTACAATTGCCCCTGACCTTGTTACGTATCTTTCTCACATTCATGAGCTGTCCAGCTTAAAAGTTCTAACGTAGTTATTGTACTGTTCACTTATTTAAGTGTTATTGTGGCCGACATCTCGAGGGTGTGTTCTCTGACTACGGCGTGTTCTACTCTACACGTGTTATCTAATATCTGCTTGATATATGCTAATTATTCTAAACATTACAGTTATGACACTAAATAGATGATATGTCTATGATTTGAAAATATTATATTTTGCTCAAGAAATGACTCACATTATTAGCTTGACTCACAGACCAAACGCTGAGTAACTCTAGCAGAAGAAATGAGCATGCTCGGTTTCAATGCTTTCAATGGATTATTTGCTTTCAATGGATCTTTCGGCACCTACAAACATCTTCGGCTTGGTATTCCCCAAGGATCCGTCCATGGTCCTCTGTTTTTCAATATCTATATCAATGACCTTCTGTTTTAGATTCAAAAGATGGAGATATGCAAGGCCGTACATAGCGGGGGGGGCAAGGGGGGCAGTTGCCCCCCCATAAATTTTCAAAGTAATGTTTTTTGTTATTGTAAATATCTATCACATTCGACTTCTGTAGTTATGGGGATATTCAAATTTCCAACAACGTATACAGTAAAAACGCGGGTATAAGAACCTACAATTTTGCAAGTCAGCCTGGGTTCTTAAACAATGAACACAATGGATTGGTTCTTATAAAATGGTAGTCTAATTGGACGATTTCAGTCTGCAGGTTTTTAATCCACTAGGTTCTTATACGCGGGGTTTTACTGTATATGCAGGATAATACCACTTAATCAGATAAAGCATACTTCCCAATGGGCAAAGTCAGGTTGATTCAACGTTTTTCAACCTTGATCAACTAGATATCAAAGTTTCAACAGCATACATTTTCTGATGCAATTTCAGTGTTAAAATTTTACAGTTGATATAATGTTGAAGAACGTTGATCCAACGTTTCTATTTTCACGTTGACAAAAACTTGATTTTCAACGTTTAAGCAACGTTGGCGCAACATTGAGAGTCTTCTTTAGAAAACTTTTTTTACATTTTATCAACGTTGTTTGCCCACTGGGTTATAATTGGGACTGATCGCTGACCAAAACATGGTACCATATACCAAAAAAGTCACATTAGAATCGTTTGGGAAGTTTTGCTCTATAATATTTAGGCCCGAGGGGAGACTGGTGGATGTACGGGGGCCGGTCGCCCGGTTATCAGAGAGCTACCCACTTCTAATTGCCAAAATTTGCCTTCATGCCCACTTTTATGATGAATTTTGGCGGAAAACAACCTATTTTTACGATTTTGCCGATTTCAGCCAAACCGACCCATGTCTAAGGAAAATTTGCCGAAAAATAACCCTTGTTTAGAGAACTTTAGGCCCAAAAAACCCACCCAAAACCCCACCCGTACTCTCAACATGCCCCCTCCCAGGCATTTAGGTTTCTTTCAGCTGAATTTGGACTTTTGATACTTAGATTGATAACTGATGTGTGAGCAAATTGCAACAAAATGTTCATTGGTTTCCCATGGTTTAAATGTGTGGCAAAATTGGACAGCTTGCATCAATAATGTACAAAAACGTTTTTATTTGTTAGCCAAGCTTTGTTGGCTAGTTTTACCAAGCATTAAAGACAAATGACGGATATATAGCGCCTAGTTTAAAAATAGAACAAAAGATGTCTGAGTGCCTTCATTGTCCAGTACATTTGATAATCTCTCGAGGTCATCAAATACAATGGAATACAATAGGCTATATTTGGATTGCCCAGGCCCCTGATTTAAGTCGCCTTATATCTCCGTCATTTGTCTTTAACGGCCAGTAACTGTTGTTAGTTCGCTTGCTTTCTGGGGCAAACGTCCAATTGAATTTGATATTATTATACAAGTTGGCCCCCAGACCCCCATTTTCTCTGACGTCGCTCACTACACTTTGAGTCTCCCAGCATCTACTTGCCCCCCTGGTGAAAATTTCCTGTGTACGGCCTTGGAGATATGCAACTATGCAGATGATACATCTCAAAATCATCGATATACGTCTCAAAAATGTAATCTCTAGGTTAGAAAATGATTCCAAAACTACAATCTATTGGTTTGCAAACAATTACATGAAACTTAACGAAGACAAATGCCATTTTATGATATTGGCGAAAGAACAGATCAAGAGGTCAGCATAATAATGGTCGACTGTACCGTTCATAATTCACAAGAGGAGAAGCTTTTAGGGGTTTTAATTGACGCAAATCTTAGCTTTGAAAAGCACATAAGCAATATTGTCAAAAACCTGGTGACAAACTAATTGCTTTGTCATGTATGTCTGCATATCTAGGTTCTGATAAATTGAGACTCTTGATGAAAGCATTTGTAACTTGCCAGTTCCAATACTGACCGTTGGTTTGAATGTTTCATTGCAGAAAGATGAATAACAAAATCAATAGGCTGCACGAGAGAGCCTTACGAATAGCATATAAAGACTTTTGTTCCAGCTTCGCAATTTTGTTAGAAAAAGATAGAACCGTATCAATACATCAGAAGAATCTGCAATTGCTAATGACTGAAATGTTCAGAACTATTAATAATCTAAACCCCAGCTTTATGAAGGAAATTGTCCTTCAAAGAAGTGTCGCCTGTAATTTGAGAAATACAAATACATTCTAACTTCCTATGGTACATGCTATTAATTACGGTACTGATGCAGTCCGCTATAGAGGGCAGCTTATTTGGCACTCTCTTCCACAGGAAATTAAAGACTCAAATTCTGTACGCCAATTCAAGATTAAAATAAAATGTTGGCAAAACGAAGACTGCAAATGCAGACTTTGCAGGCATCACATTCATCTACTCGGCTTTTTATAGTTTTACTCATCTTGTTTTGATACAGATTTGATATGAATTTTGTAATTTTGTTGACTAATGATACTCATATAAATTCTTCTGTAACTTTTTAATTAATTTGTTGGCTTGAATTACGTTTTTTTATGTAGCTATGTAAGTTGCCAACTTAAAATAAAAATGATAATAATGATAATGATAATTATTATAATAATTCATCCTATTCATCCTATAGACCTTGCATCATCCTATTTGCGCGTTGAATACATAAATCTATCAATGGGAGCAATAGGAACAATCGGGATCAACGGACACAAACCTTTTAGAAAAGAAAATAATAACCATATGTATACGTTGTACATACTATATATTCTGCAAGAGAGACAGTGAGTGGACGAGTCCAGAACTTTTAACATTTTAAATTATTTTCTTTTTATATAGGGACGATCTTACATTGCGGACGTTTTAAGCTTTATATTTCTCTACAAATTTTAGGAAAATTTTATTGTACTTTTTATTGCAAATTTTGTAACTTTCCCCATCATGGCTATATTGAGAGTGATGGGTGTCAAAATGTATGGTAGTTTTTATAGGGAATAAAAGTTTCCATTATCATTATCATTATCATTATCATTATCATTATCATTATCATTATTATTATTATTATTATTATTATTATTATTATTATTATTATTATTATTATTATTATTATTATTATTATTATTATTATTATTATTATTATTATTATTATTTTGCTTGGCTTGAGATTGCCCATTGTTAAAATTGTCCCCAATGTCCCCTATTGGCAATACCCTGAAGTTGTGGAAATACCCTAAACTTAATCTCTCGACCGCCATAGAAACACCATCGACGTCTTCATTGATAGGAAGACAACCGAACACTCAAATCGAAGATTCCTTTTTACCAAAAGGTTGAAAAGGAGCTGAAAAAAACTATTTTTAATGATAAAATCCTAGCAAAGTAAGTCCAAGTAAGATTCACCTTGAATTATTCCAAGTTTATAATTTATAGGTACTATAACTACATTATATTAACTTCCTAAACAGCCATCACTATATTCTTCAGTATCATTCTTTCTTCAAAATTGTTCAATTTATTCGATGCTTTCAACATTAGTGGCACACAAGGAGCAAAAAATGTTTTCAAACTAGCTCGAGACTGATCCCTGTGGCACCCCAATCGTAATATCTTTCCAACCACTAACAAAAATTGTTTATTTGACTTGTTTTGTCTTTCTATAAATTTGAGTTAGCTTCAGAAAATTGAAGCTGAAACAGTAAGCAAATAATTTAGCGATTAAAAGATTATGACTTTATGCAATCGAAGAAACAGAGAACTGGAAATCATATGAGGTTTATTCATTAGCTACTTGTTATGACTTTATAGAAAGTAATTGGAATAGAAAAAACTACCTGAAGCTGATAGTGTAGAGGCTTTCGGGCAAAATGCAACGAGAGCTGCAAGTATGTACCACATCTTTTGTTGAGTGAAACGTGGCAATTTTACTAAAAAAAAGAAAACGCTTTCTGTCGGTAGCGTTGTACATGTGAGGTTTAACAAATAACACATACCAAGATACTTCCTATCCTAAACTGACTCTACTAAAGAAGTAATTCGTGATAGAAATGTAAGTTATTTATTTTCACAGCTTCAAAAAAGTACTTCAGCATCAGAAGCCTTTGAGTATGTGCTCCAAAGCTTGGTTTTAAACAATTTTCCAAAGAATCTCCAGAAACATTTTTTAATTAAAAAGTACCAGAATAAGTAACAAAGGGCCACTTTCTCGAAGATAGAAGAAACTATATCTAGTTAACAATACCAAACGCTTCAGGTCTATAACAAGCTTTAAAATTAACAAATCGATATCGCACCCCAATCACGTAATTACAACAAAGGCAGATTTTGTATAATAACTGCTTGACACGGCACACATCAGTTGGAATACACGCCATTTCAAATTGATTAGCGATAGTAGATAACATGATTCTCTCAAGCAATTGGGCTGGGGTATTATTGACAAATTATCTAAAATCAAGCACACAAAAATTCCCGATTACGACTGTGCGCAACAACACCTTCAATATCTTCAACACAACGAAATGATACTTACCGTATGGATGCAGACATAATAGCATGCCCTGAACCGCATATTAAAAAAGGACGTTTTCAATCTTTCCATATCAATTCTTATATATGAGCATAGTCTATGATATGGGTATGATAGGAGATTGCATTTATATCCATGTTTATGCCAGCAAGGTGAACTGTTTATTCGAAACCATGTAGCAAGACTTATTAAAAAGCAGTAACAAGAATGCATCATCTCTTTTTTGTAACTTTTTTCGAACGATTCGCATATAAGAGCACTGCCCTTGTTTTCGGATATAAGGGCATGCCCTTATATATCAGATACTCTTATATACACGTCTATACGGTACAAACCCAAAGCTTATTTACAAAATAAGATAACAGCGACTTACCTTGTCACTCTTTCTTGTGAAATAAAGTAGAAGCTATTGGCATTTAAAGATGCAGAGATGCAGCTTAGACAACAATGGAATGATTCAAGTTGCATCAGCTGCCTCCACTTGGTGCAAGTGCCTCTTCACTGTCTGCAGCTATGATAATATCTTGATAACTGATCTTAAAGCTGACTTTGCTGTCTTCAAGAGCAAAGAAGAAATTTTCTCTCATAACAGAAATACATGCAAGTATAGCAAGCAAGCAAGCAAGCAAGCAACATTTATTTATCAACGCACATGCCCGACAACCCCTAGTTCGGATTTCGTAGCCTCGTTCCGATGGTAACAGTGTTTCTATAGGAGCAGTAGTCTTTCTAGAACTTTGGCCTGATTTTTGCGATGAAAAATATAACCTGCATAAACTTACCTGAGCAAATATTGTAGAGAATTTATCAGAAATTTTGTTTACCAAAAATTGGTATTCATTCCAAAACTTTAAAGGGTCGGGTATCAAGTGTTTTTGAAGACCGTTCTTGAATTTTTCAGGTAAACACCATATATGGTGTTCGTCGACCCTTATTTGGTACAACTTTCCAAATCTCAAACAGGTCGAGAAGTCGCTTCGGGAAGAGAGATCAATTGTCATAGCATTGAATTTTCCAAAATATATCACGAGGATTGACACAAATTTTGGATTTTCATGTAGTATGTTCAGCTATAAGTTGAAGGGTGGTATAGATATGAATGACAGGCCAAGAAAACACCTCTGAGACTCGAGAGAGCTTAAAAAGTTGGAGCGGAGATCGTCCGGCCTAACCAAAATAAAGGGGGCGTGGGATAAACCTGGCCTTCGCCTAGTTAATAGGCTCCCAAACACCAATAATAAGCATGTCACATTTTACATCAAGAGAAAGCCAGATAATTTGTACGTGGCTTAGGAGGTTTCCTTATTCTGTAACCTGTCATTTCTAGAAGAAAATACACTCCTAATGAAAAAGATAGATTTCCATGAAATTTGACGAACTTTCAGGTGAATGTATGGCGTGCAACTTGAATTAAACTCTTAAGACAAAAAAATGAAAATAAATTTTTTCTCGTAATAAGCTCTTTGTTTTTTCAATACCTTGATGGCCTATATGTGCTAATCTTGTTGCTCTATCCTGTAAGACTTCTGGAATTATAATTCTGCTGCCTTTCATTAGGATATCTTTAGTTTTGTTGCTTGTAATCTCTTCGGAACATCTCTTATACGGTTGAATTTCTTTGTCTTGTGTATTCCATTGTCCTGTGTCTAAAACTTGCTGAACTTTTTGTAATACTCGGTCTTTCTTTGTTTCCTGTTTGATCTCTTCCAGTGTCATGGACTTTGGAACAGTGTTCGCTATGATATAATTAACATATTCTTCTGCAATGCGTTCTTCTGAACTTTCTTTCATAGCGATATCGATTGGGTGTCGACTGAGATAATCGGCTTCATTCGTTTGGCCACTCTTGTAAATAACGTGAAAGTTATAAGGCTGTAGTCTCATGATCCATCTTTCTATACGAGCTGGAGGCTTTGATCTTGGATTGTTAAATATAGCCTCTAGTGCCTTGTGATCTGTGAAAATATCAAATTCTGCACCCAATAAGAACAATCTGAAATGCTCTACACCCCAAACTAGTGCAAGTCCTTCAATGTCTGTCTGTGAATAACGACTTTCTACTGGGCTAAGGGCTCTACTAGCGTATGAAATAATTCTGTAACTTCCATTGTTATATTCTCTCTGTGCAAGAATACAACTAATACCTTTCGGTGAGCCATCAACAATTAGAAGACTTCTCTTCTTAGTATCGAAGTAAGCTATTACAGGTGCCTGGGTCAGCTTTTGTTTCAACTGACTAAAAGCTCTTTGTTCAACAAGGGTCCATTTGAACTTGACATTCTTCTTTGTTAACTCTCGTAATGGCAATGTTATGGTTGCGTAGTTAGGGATGTAATCACTACAAGTATTGGCCATACCTAGGAAGCTGCGTACTTCTGAAGCGTTCTGCGGAGGCGCAGCATTTTGAAGCTTTGATACTCTTTCGGGGTCAGGTCTTGTTCCTTTTTCGGTGAAAATTAGGCCATAGAATTTTATTTCAGGCTGTAGAAAATGACATTTTTGCCCTTTTGCTTTGATGTTTAAATCACCTAATCTCTTTAGACAATTTTCAAGTGCTTTGTCATGTTCTTTGCGATCCTTTCCAAAAATGATGATATCATCAGCAATATTCTTCACGCCTCTAATGTCGCTTAGATTACGTTGGAGAATGTTTTGGAATAATTCAGCACTGCTAGATGTGCCATAAGAAAGTCTTGTGTATTGAAAAAGACCTTCATGCGTTGAAAATGTTGTGATGAAACGGCTCTCTTGTTCTAACTCTACTTGATGATATGCCTGTTTCAAGTCTATTTTCGAAAAGTATTTTGATCCGTTCACTTCTGCCTTGAAATCGTCCAAAGTTGGCATTATATGTCTCTCTCTAATAATCGCGTTATTAGCTTCTCTCATATCTACGCAAATTCGTGTCCCTCCATCCTTCTTTGGAACGCATACAATGGGCGAAATCCACGGGGTTGGCTGATCTACGACTTTTTCAATGATTCCTTGCTCCTTCAGCTTTTCCAATNCCCAGGTGAGATAGGGTTAAGCAATATTTATCAATAAACAAGCTGAACATCAAATCTTGCCACCACGAAATGTGTTCTTGCTTGTACGCGTCATCAGATTAGGAAAGGGCGCGCAAAAATCACATGACCTCCACAGGGCCTCCACAGCTTCGAGGTCTCAATGTGACGTCATCGCTAACTAGGGGTTGTCGGGCGTGAATGCAGGTTAGTATCTATATGGGCAGCTATGCAGCTGACGTGGACATGTGACACTATGACTTGTGCCCTCAGGGTTATCTCTGAGTATAACGATGTCAGAAGGATAGACAGCTGAGTTGGCTGATGGCTTGTGGTGTGGTTTGTAGTTCCGACAATGGAATTTGAACCCATGCGGGTGGACCCCACAAGATTCAAAACACTGAGCCTTAACTACAATAATTTTTTTGTTAGAAGAAGAAATAGTCCGGGGATGGTAGGTAGGTTCTTAAATTTTAGGGCCATTTTGCTACAAAAAGTTTCTTAAGTGTTTCTTTTATTGTTAATGCCATAAATGTAGAGCCAATACATTTTTGTTAGAAGAGCTTCCAAATTACTTAGTAAGATCTCAAAACATGTTATAACATAGTTCGCACTCAAAACATTGCCAAAACATACACTATTATTGTACAATGTCAAAACATTTTCGAGTGACCTAGAAAAATTAAAGCTACAAATTATAAAACTTTCTTAGCTTTTTTAATTCAAGTAGGGTGGTTTCTAAAGTCTTCAAAAATTGAGCCTACCATTTCTTATAAGCTGTTTCTTATAAAAAACATGAGTGTACTTGGCCACACCACCAGATAAACGCAAGCATTATCCACGTGGGTGCTGAACGGAAGAGAAGAAGGAAAATCGACCCAAAATGCCACTTTCGTCTTCGTTGCAAAGATTTAGCCAACAAAAACTTTGAGCCATTCAAATTGACGAGTGGGTTATTTGCATAGGAAGGAATTGTTTGCAAATGATTTAGAAAATCGGACAGAGAAGAAATTAACAGAGATGAGAGTTTTCCTTTTCAGAATTTCTCTTTCAAAATAATTCCACCTGCTAACTCTATTGCTTTTTTCACTCTTTTGCCGGGCCAAAGTAGTCGAATTTTGAAAAAGAGTTTTAATTAATTGGTTACTGGCTTGACAAATCAGGAACGTTTTCTGTGGCAACGTCTTTCAGACCATTAAAAAATGCTCTGTTGAGTTTATGATTAAGCAACGAAACTGTAAGCAATCTATAGTTGTACAGAATCTTCACTTTTGATTCAACTTAACCCTATCTGGACCGGGCTTTTCTGAGCATCCTCAGGCCGGGGGGGGGGCTAAATTAGCCCCCCTCAGATCTCCGAATTGACAAGGGCTAGAAGAAAAAAAATTGGCCATCTTATGTAATTTGATGCGAAAAGTCCGAATTTGTAATTTATTTTACTCTAATTGTTGTATGTTTGATGACGTCATCATTTTTCTATGTTTTAGGAGAAAAACAGTACTATTACAGATTTGACTGTAAAATATCACTTGAGAGGAATACTATGCTTATTTTACCTGTAATTGATAGATAAAATATCAAGATCTCGTAAAAACATAATTTTTTGAAAAAATAATGAATTCTGTAAACCTATAATTATTACCTAAATTCATTATATATATGACGTCATCAATGACGTCATTTCTTAGAAAAACAATAAAATTAAGTTTTTTTCCACATTCTATTATTAATTGATGGTTGAACTGAAAATTTCATCCAGTTATCTTACTTCTGTCAAGAATTATCTTATTTTGAAGTTATATAGGGTTTGACCGTAAAACAAACAAGATATTAAAACTACTCTCTCAGAAAATTATTATATTTCCAAAACTACATGAGATATCTTGAAGAAATTTGGATAGAAGATGCTAAATAGATAGTTAGGAAAAGTCACAAAAGATGATAAGCCTAGAAATTAGCAAAAAGGAATTACCCAGACAAACATGGTAGCGGGGGGCTAATTTAGCCCCCCACGGTCCAGATAGGGTTAACCACCCGCGACCAATTTTATTCCAGAATTAGAAGAATTAGAAAGGTGGTTCTGGAAAGCATAGACCCTTAGAAGGTGTTGTGGCGCCGTGTTGTAATTCACTGACTTTGCAGCCAGACTGTCAGATGGACAGGGCTCAAGCCCCACCAGCACCTCTTGAGCGTAATGACAAGCGGTCGCGGACTCGATTAGCGCTGAGCTACTTCTGCGATCCCAGCAATTGGCGCTAAAAACCGCAGCTTTACCTTCACCTTTACTTTCACCTTCACCTTCACCTTCACCTTCACCTTCACCTTCACCTTCACCTTCACCTTCACCTTCACCTTCACCTTCACCTTCACCTTCACCTTCACCTTCACCTTCACCTTCACCTT
>REGM01000456.1:72381-139458 GCA_004194415.1 Aurelia aurita
TTTTCCACATGTCGAGAACATTCGAGAAAACGCCATTTACGATGGCTAAAAGGGTGTGGCATGCTCCTCAGTTATGAGTCGGCAAACACAGGGGTCAGGACACCGATATGGCCGCAGAGGATCGAATCTGAAGCATCCCCCTTGTTATTTAGAGCCTGTTGTGTGAAATGAAACAAACTGTTAACTAAAATTTGCCTAAATCCTGGTGTAAATTTCATTGCATATTAGCTTTCCCTTAAAGTACTGTGTTTCAGCCCCGCCCCGCCCCGCCCATTTCATCGGACACCGATATGGACGCAGAGGATCGAATCTAAAGCATCCCCCTTGTTTCATATAATTCCAGCATGAAACAATCAAAATAAAAACATTTCTGGCACAGATACAAATTGCTCAATATCTGCGGGACATTAATACAAATTTGGTCTGAATGACCATTAATGATCCTGTTTTTCGACCGCTCGCCATAAAGCATGAAGAAGGCCGATGTCAAGTTTTCCTTGGTTTTCTATGCACAGGGGGGATAATCATTGGATAATTGCGTGCCAAACGCACTTTTCCTTGTCTTTGTGCTAATTATCTGCGATAACATGTGCTAATTATCTGCGATAACATGCTGATCAATCACACTAATGAGCGTTTCTGACGGACGGACGGACGGACTGACATCGAACTCGCTCATTAGATTACAAAGTACTTTGTAATAAAAAAGGGTGTACTTTTTTGCATTTGATAAATCGAAACGCTTCTGTGTTGATATTTTTAATCAAGCATTCTAAAATAGAATTTGAATTAAGAAAATGTGTTAGGCAAATTCAACTACTTTAGGTTTAACTCTTCGTCCCTGATTCATCACACAGAATCACACTGGCCATACCAAAATTCTTGATAAGTGACTTGTCCGCGATTAGGTTACCTAAACTTGACAAATTCAATGTGACACGGGAAAGGGTATGTTCTCAAGAAAATTTTCCACGATTAGGGTATGTATTTTGCTAAAAAAGGTCAGCGTTTAGGGTGCATGTCTTGCACCTTTGTACGAGCATGATACTATAGAAAAGTATAGGAGTGGCCCCCCCGGGGTTAGAAAGGACAGAAATGAAAATTTTACAATGTATCTTAGGCCTTTATGCACGAGGGACGAGGAGAGATAGCCTTAGATCTGGCCCTCCTTTCCCAACCCAATTCGTTTAACATAGCAGATGGGCTTTCATTTCTCATGATTTCTTCTATAATTTTGGTATACGAATCTAGCAGCTCTTCTTTGCACCATGTCTAGCCTCTCTTCCGTTCGAAGCACAATTTCAATCAATTGAATATTGAATTCAACAGTTTCACAGATTTCAAAAATATTTTCACTTTCTTTCGTAAGCTATGCTGTGATGATGATAGCAGTTGCTTAGAAAGTCGAGTCACGAAGCTGTGAAACCTTCAGAACGCAGAAGGTAAGATTTATCCCCTAATTAATAATTGGTATCATTGGACATGTACTCTATCCGATTGTTGTGTAGATTTGTTGGGTAGGCGAAAGAATATCTTATTCATCTCTGTACATGTACCATCAAAACAAAAAGCTAGACGAATATTCGATTACAATACATGCATTCTTTATTTTGTAAAGCAGGTCAGAAATATGTCAGCATAAAGCTAATGTGGACCTGACATCATCATGTTTATGTTTCGTCCAGGCATCGGGCATTTATGTTTGATATCAAAAATTTATTCTACGCCTTTGCCTTTGTTTGACTGAAGCTTTTTGTCTGAAATATCGAGCCTTTGTCTGGAATATCAATTTGTGTCTGGACGAATACTCGTCTAGCTTTTTTATGGTCCTCTCTGTCTGTCTCTCCCAACATAATAATTGAGATTCGTAATTTATATAAGTTAAAACGACCTGAAACCACCTGAAACCACCTGAAACGAGCTGTTAAAATCGGGATCGAGGCTGAAACCAGCTGAAACGACCTGATTATCCTAGCAACGAGTTGTGGCTGTCAGGGGAGTCCTATTGTTCTCTACGCATTGTCGCATTCTCTTTCAGAAACAAAAGGTACACACGTTAGTATCTAAGCGCATCTAGTTATGGAATAATGCTGTTAGATCTGACAACTTTGAACGAAGGGTAGCCCAACGGTTTATGTGCTCCATCTGGTAATGTGTTAATCACCAACCAAGGGATAGAAAAATTGAACAATCATAAGAATTTTGAAACTGATTCTAAAATTTCCAGCGCCCTCATTGGATGCAATCTAATGGACGTATTCTTTGAAAAACTTTGAACATGTACTTCTAAATTGACGTTAAGCGAGCGAACTGCATTCATTTTTCATACACTTTTACTGTACTCGGAGCGATACGCCTTTACTGTGTACTGAACTCGAACAATTGCAAAGAACAGAGAGCGAACATTTTGAAGCGTGCCAGGAGTTGGACAGACATTGGCAGTGTTTTTTAAGTAAATAGAGTGCATCTTTCTGTTGGATATTTCACATTCTAAAGTTACTGTGACGGATCTTCGGTCGAGTAGACCTTTGAAAGATATGTAAATCTTAATGCTTCGGTCGAGTAGACCTTTCAAAGATATGTAAATCTTAATGTGGGGTTTGCGTACTTTAAATCAATACACTAACATGTGTACATCTTACAAGACTTTCCATTTCTGTGACGAAACTTTATTAGAAAAGTTGAAGGGTACTTATCAGGGACGTAAGGTGTTATTTGAAATTAGCCTGATAGATCTAAAGAGAATGCGACAATGCGTAGAGAACAATAGGACTCCCCTGACGGCTACAACTCGTTGCTAAGATAATCAGGTCGTTTCAGCTGGTTTCAGCCTCGATCCCGATTTTAACAGCTCGTTTCAGGTGGTTTCAGGTGGTTTCAGGTCGTTTTAACTTATATAAATTACGAATTGAGATTCATTCTTTCTGCGGACACACATGACCTATAATCATTGGAGAGCCCCACACATCTCCCCTACGCCATGACCATGGCTCCTGTTTGTTGTTGTCGTCTTATTTTGATTCGATCATTTATTCTAGCTACAATACAAATAAATGCTGTAACTAATCTAAATCGAATACGGAAATTAATCAATTAAACGCTAAATAAATATATAATTAAATGTTAGGAAATATTTTTCTTTTTGCACAAAATTAGTCTATTATTGGCATTATATATTTCTAAAATACAATACATTTGAGACAGCATGCATGGCATAAATATTTTCAATTCGTTGAAAGGCATTTTAACTATATTTCATATCGACAAGCATTACATTGACACTCTGGTCCTTCCCAACTTTTTATCAATCGTTTGAAAATGGTCAAATTCTCGGCTGTTTTGAAATCATTTGATAATCCATTAAATTTTTGGTCCAAGCGATCTATAGCTATTTGATCCAAAAGTTATTTGATTTGGCCTGTAATGGACTAAGTCGTATGTGTTCCTGGAGGACCGGCCACCAGATTGAAATTGAAATATATCTTGCATAAAGCAAGGGTTCAGATTATGCATTGTTTTATAAATCTCTATACATAGTGTTCTGAGGCGATTAATGCTCCTTGAACATTTCCTGGACTTAGATAGCAAATCAGAATAAGAACTTGTATGATCATTGTGTAGAAATTGCAATGCTCTTTTGTGTAGTTTTTCAATTTTTGTTAATGATTTCGCTGAGGAAAAGTGCCAAACAAGGGAACAATAATTGAAATTTGAAAACACGAAGCTTTCCACTAGAATCTGTTTTTCCTTGAAGCCAATAAAGGACTTCAGTCTCTTCAGGACATTTAGTTGTGTCACTGCTTTTTTTGCAAAGATTCGAAATATGAGTGTCAAAGTTCAGTTTGTTATCAATTTCAACACCGAGAAGCCAAACCGATTTTTCGGACGTTATTTCTCTTCCCTGGATTAAGATTTTTTCTCCAGAAGTGTCTTTTCTATCTTTCCGTACTAACAAAGCATGGAATTTTTCAGGATTAGCGATCATTTCGTTTTGCTGGAGCCAGTCCAGAGCTACATTTGATGCTACATTTGATTCATCTTGTAGTAATCTAATTAAGTCTGGTAAGTTCTTAGCGTAGTCATTTATAGTATTATCATCAGCATAATTATGCAGACTAGCTCCTTTAATGAACAAGAAGAGGTTGTTAATGTAGAAATTAAAGAGTATAGGCCCTAACACAGACCCCTGAAGAACTCCAGGTAATACAACCTGAAAAGTACTATGAACGTTTTTAGAATCGAATGGATTGTTCCCGTCTTTTTAGATAAGAATAGATGAAAACTAGAGCCGGCTCATCAAATCCATAGGCATGTAACTTTTGCTATTTGCTATTATAGCGTATGCAGTCAAAAGCTTTTGACAAGTCCATTAGAATCGTGCCAACCAAAAAGTCGTTGTCTAAGTTCTGTCTCCACTCCTCGATCATTCTGAGCAAAACGTGCTGTGTGCTGTAAGATCTTCTATATGCAGCAATGAAAATTGAAAGACACCTGCCAATATGTTGAGAGAGTTGATTTTTTACGGTTTTCTCAAAAATTTTCGAAAAAGAATTTAAAACGCTAACGTGATGATAATTCTTTCCTATGAAACAATTCTTTTTCCCTTTGTCTAGAGGAGAAACGGCTGCTTTTTTTCCATCATCAGGGAATCTGCTGTTTCTAAGACTGCTATTGATAGCCTGCGTTAGGGGATAGGTTAGTTCGTTCGCTGCTAATAAAATTAAACGCGCTGGTATTTGATCTACACCAGTGGACTTCTTACCGTCCATCGATTTTAAAAGCTGCTTCGCCTCATTTTCGTTTGTCTCATCAAACGAAAACATTTCAAAAGTTTCAAGATTTTGGATAATAGCTGTAATACTTGGATGGTCCTTGTGCTTTTCTAATATTTTCCTAACTGCCTGTGTGTCATTTAAATGCTTATTTTCATCTGCAAGATTGGTAGGTTTTCTAGCCTCGCTCGAGTGTAAATCTCCTTTTTCAGTCTCTTGTTCATGAAAGGTGCAGTATTGCCCCTCACAATCTTTGTTTTTAAAGGTGCATGTTTGTCAACTACTTTCCTGAAAACAGTTGTGAGATTTTCATCAGCTTTGTCAGGATCGTCAATACTTCAGTCGAAATTGGCGTTTCTAACATCGACTAAAAAAATTTCTGTTTAAAAACCCTTGAAGCTACGGTATTTAATTTGCCTTGGTTTCAAACGTGGTATCTGTGCCCTCAGCGTGGTCATTACAAGTCCATGACAGTCATTTAAGCCTGTCTCAATCACAAAAGTCTTCTGAAAACAAGCTGGGCGATTTGTTAAAATGACATCAACGGAAGACTGATGAGTACTAGTAAAACAAGTGTTGGTCTTGACCAGGTTTTTAATGTTAAAAATGTCACAAAAATCACTTAGCCAATCATGACCATGATGATTCTTATCATAAATGTCAATGTTGATGTCACCCATGACAATTACGTCATCGAATTTATCAAGTGCAATATTTAGTCACTTGTAAAAAAGATGAAAGATGTGTTATATGGTGCACAAACTCCAACAAGTCAACTATCAAAGGAATTTGTCAAATACATATAAGGCCACATAAAATTAATTAGTTGATTCTCATCAGCGCCCGTACCATATTTTGATGCCACCTCAATCTTTGTTTATATTTTATATTTCAATATAGAAGTTCCGCCCTTCTTAGAAAATTGGAAATTTGAAAAAAATCATATATATTTGATATGGTTTAATTTCAAGATTATTGTATTATTCAGCCATGTCTGTGTGTTATTTTTGCGAGATACAACGATACATTAGGTAATTCTGACCTCTCAGGGAGGCGAAGAGCCTTTTATTCTTGATCTCTGATAATATGTGAAAGGCTGAAAATGGCAAAAACGACATACATCACAAAGTATGCATCTGCGTTACATTTGGTGTTGAAGGTTCTCCTGGTGCATTTTGCAAAAATCATTTGAGCTATATAAACTGATACCATCTAGCTCCTGTATTACAGTAACAAAACGAGGAAATTTGTATGTTTTGCTGTGGATCTCTCGATAACCTGGAGACAACATTGCACTTCCCCGTTATGCTTTGTGCAAGAAAGGAGGGAAGAATTTGCTAAACGTCGTACAAGAGTTTACATGCCAAAGAATTGCCACCATTGTACCAATTCCTAATGAATTTTACGTTCTAATCCTATTTTGCATTCTTTTTATGGGTTTTTAAATCTACGAGGAGAGAAAAATTGGACCAAAAGGCTATCTACGCCCATATATAGAGTCTAAAAAATTTAAGCCCATGTATAAAATATAAAACCGCCGCCCGCCCGATTTTTTTGCCTAGTTCTGATGAGAATCGACTAATTAATTTAAATGGCCTAAACTGTATGTATATAAGAACCTTGTTAGCCCTATCCAGACTGGGGGGGACTGATTTTTCCCTGCTATTTTTTCCATTAAATCCTTAGCTTTTCAATTATTGTGACTTTTCCTAAATACAATATACACTCCCGTCACGAAAGTATCCAGACAGCCAAAACAAAATGGCATCGAATTTGACCGTTGGCCCTTCAACCCAAAAACGGTTTAGCCGTCATGCGGCCATTTCAGGTACTGGGAACCAATAATTTTACCGCCAAAATTTTGTTTATCAATCACGTAAGCAAGGAAGAAATCAAAGATTGAAAAACTAATTAAAGTATATAAGTAATGTGTTTTGCTAACAAACGTGAAGTTAGCTGTGAGGAGGAAAAGCAACCGAAAAAAAGACATTATGTTCTGCAAAATGCCTGATTTTGAGGCGGTTTAACGAAAGGAGATGATTTTTCGTATCAAATTAAAAGCAGAAAAGATCGCAATTTTAAGAATCATTCAAATAATAACGAAAAGACACCTGGCTTGGAAATGAAAACACTAGATTTGAATTTCTCGAAGTTGAAGGATTGTAGCATGTGCTTGCCGAGTTAAGGTTGAATTTGTTTGAAAGTTTTGCACTCAAACTGTTGGCATAGGTTGGCCTAGAATTTGTATTACTTTGTTCAATAAGCACAGCACAGGGCAATTTCTAAGCAATGTATTGCTGTCGTTGAAAATTTTATTTGCAAAAATTTGATTTTGACTTCAATCGCAATAAATTTTGTTGTTACAAGACCTTGCCTCGAATTCCAGCAACTGCTCCATTTTTCCGTATAACTTCATATCATCAACATATGACTTGAATTTTCTTTGAAATTTCCAAAGTTCAGACTTTTCTGCACAAAATGATGCTATCCCAGTGAACAAGTTGTTTCGAATTGTATTTTAAATAATATTTTTAAGTCAGGATGCTTCCTTGTTTTCGATTGCTTTTCCTCCTCGCAGGTAACTTCACGTTTGTTAGCAAAACACGTTTACTTTAATTCTTTTTTCAATCTTTGTTCTCTTCCCTCCTTACGTGATTGATAAGCAATTTTTTGGCGGTAAAATTATTGGTTCCCAGTTCCTGAAATGGCCGCATAATGGCTGGACCGTTTAGGGGTCGAAGGGCCAGCGGTCAATTTCGACGCCATTTTGTTTTGGCTGTCCGGATCTTTCGTGACGGGAGTGTATATTTAACATATTTTCCCTAATTTTTATCAAAATATCTCATTTTGTTTTGGAAATAGTTTTTTAGATGGTAGTTTAAAAAGGGATGTTTTTACGGTCAAACCCTTATAATGTTCTCAAACTAAGATAAATTTTGACAGAAGTAAGATAATGGAATCAAATTTTCGCCCTAAAGGGAATATAAGCATTTAAAAGTGGCTCAAGCCACTTGCAGTCAAATTGTAGTCGTTATTTCCTGTTAACATAGATCAGTTACCCAAATATGGTTCGGCACGTGTCACGGATTATTGTCTTTGCATGGCTATTTTTATCAAAGGCTTATACATGCTTAGATTCCCTTTAACTAGAACACAATAAGAGAATATGGAAAAATAATTACTTGTTTTGTTATTTCAAGTTATGATGCGACTGATGACATCATTGTTATATTGAATTTAGGTAAATAATTAAAAGTTTACAAAATTCAGTATTTGAGCACAAAGTGGTTTTCATGCAAATTTGGTCTTTCTTCTGCAAAATGATGCAAAAATAAGTATGTTGTCTCTTTTGAAACAAAGTTCAGAGACAAATGAGTACAAGTACTAACTTTTGCTATTTTTTGGCCCAAAGACAAAGAAAATCGATGACATCATTGAATATACAATCATTAGAGTAAAATATATTACATATCTGGATTCTCCACATAAAAGTACGTAAAAAGAGCCAATCCTCAAACTTTTATCTCTTTTTACTGAGGAGGGGGGGGGGGGGCTGAACCTTAACCCCCCCTTAGTCTTTTAGTAGCTGAGGAAGCCTACAATCAGTTGCAAAAGTGTTGAGCCATTGTGGGAAAATATGGATTTTTACCCCCCCCCCTCCCCCCATTGCAATGTTGTTTCGGAGGAAACGTGATTTTTCTAATGAATGGTCATAAAATACAACTTTTTAGACCGGTCTCAACATTGCAAAGGGGGAGGGGGGACACAAGGCAAGAAAAATCGCTTTTTTTACAATGGCTCAACACTTTTGCAACTGATTGTAGGCTGGATAGGGTTACGAACCTGTCAGGGTGGAATTTAGAATAACATCAGTTAAGTGAGAACTTATTCAGGCTGCCTAACAAAAACCTACAGTAGGTTCTTTTATGTGGGTTTCCACTGTATCAAAACTNGAGTAAGGATATAGGGTTACGAACCTGTCAGGGTGGAATTTAGAATAACATCAGTTAAGTGAGAACTTATTCAGGCTGCCTAACAAAAACCTACAGTAGGTTCTTTTATGTGGGTTTCCACTGTATCAAAACTCTGTTTGGGAACTCAACTTCCATCTTCAAGGTAACTCTGCTTTCCGATCTAATGAGAATGGAAAGCTGGTTTTCAGAAACCCTTCTCTCCAGAAATGTATTAATTATATACTAATTATTAGGAATCAATCGGTCTATCAAAATTTGCTTGTAAAACACTGATCTCCAAGTCCCACTAATGAAAACACGTAATGGTTAGCGAGCATTCTCATATCGTGGTGCTGGAGTTTGGAACTTCTTGGATTCGGAGGTCAAACAGGCATCCTCTCTCAAAGTGTTTAAAGACGCTTTAAAGTAGTTTATTTATTTTCTCTTTTAATTTAGTATTGCTTATTATTGTAATTAGAGTAGGATTTTACTTCTTATTTATAATCATTTAATTTGTAAGATTTGTGCACGGCCCCCTGAAAAGCAGTCTTTCCTTGCTGACAGGGCAACCGTAGTTAAAGAATGAAAAAGGAATGTAAGAAGCCTAGTATTGACAACGTTGTTTGTATTCAAAAATGGATTAAGTGCAATCGTTTGTTTTCCCAGGTTTGGAGAAAGCTCAATTTCAAAATATTTTATGGGTTTCAGAAGAACTTCATTATCCTCTCCGCTAAGCTAAAGGTTTTAAGCAAAATCTTTTGCCACTCACACTATATGCTCACGGAGATACAGGCTGAATTTGAAAGCAAAAGCTTGGCTATATTTTCCGCAATAAAATTCTAAAATTTGGTAGCCTACTCGACAACAAACACTAGGAAAACTGGTCAGTCTATTATCGATAGGCAAAGGCGAAATAATTTGCGAAACGTTTGCAAGGATGTAATGAAAATGAGCTTTCTCCAAACCTGGGAAAGCAAACGATTGCGCTTGATACATCTTTCGATTGCCAAGAATATGGTTAATGCTATACTTTTTACAGAATGTTGATAGACATATTGGTAATTGATAAAGTTCTGGAGAAAAGGATTTCTCAAAACCGGCTTTCTCTGCTCATTAGAGTTGAAAGCAGAGTTACCTTAAGTGATGAATAATTCAATTAATACGCCGAAGATGGATATCATTGGAAAGAAGATAGATTGTGCTTTCAGATGGTATGCATCAAATTAATTCNCTATATCAGCAAGAAAAGCGACTTGATTGATGCGGAATCTCATCAAAACTGCAACCAGGAGATTAGTTAAATCTGGGCCTTGCAAAAGCTCTCTATTGAGAGACGTCCCTTTATATTCACAACTGCAATCAAAAACAACACGGATCTTCTCGGGTTTTCGTGGATGATAGACACCATGATGTGGTAAATACCATACTTCTCCTTCTTCTGCATCTAATTGAGACTCTGGAACTTTTGTTGCGTTATCCATTAGTGATGATTTTATTCATAAAATCTACGTAGTCTCCATGATACTTTGAGTCCTTGAACTTATGTTTGATCCACATTGCTCGTTTTATTGCTTGTTGACGATTGTTTGGCATATTCACAGCTTCATTTCTGAAAGGAAGGGGCAACTGGTAATGACCTTCAACTAACTTAACCTCAGCTGTCATTTTCTCCAAAAATCTGTCGTCTTCTTTTGAGTTGGCAGTCTCTTTAGGGAGTTGATTTCTTTCAGCTGCTTGTGATATTTGTGCTTTCTTCATTTCCTTTGGGCTTGGCTCACTGAAATCTTGTTTGTACATTTCTACCAGCATTCGAGACAAGTCGTTATCTTTCACTGTTTCTTCAACTCCAAAGAAATGCTGCGCAATCTTATTTGAAGGACTGTCCAAAACTGCGATTCTGTTACACCGTAATGTTGACATATGCTGTTCTGCATTAGAGAGGGGACCAAGTACACACCATCCAAGAGCAGTTCTTTGTGCAAATGGGCCATTGCTTTCTTCATTTATCACTTCTAATGGTCTAAGTGCAGAAGGACAATTGACTCCAATAAGCAAAGCAACTGGAGCATCAGGATCAACATCAGGAATTTCCTTCTTGATGCTTTCAAGGTGTGGCCAATGTTTCACTTTATCTGCTGTAGGTATTTCATCTTTGTTTATGGGCAAATCTTTGCGAGTAAACAATCTTGGTAAACTTATCGTATTTGTGCCGTTGACATCAGAAACCATGAAGCCATCCACTATTTGTGAATCTTCTGTCGTTGTGCCTGTCATGGTCTTTATACAGATTTTCGTATCAGTACCTTTGATATCAAAGTTATCCAGCACATCTTGATTTATAAACGAGCCTTGACTGCAATTGTCTAGCATGCCATAAACCTTTAATACTTTGTCAGGAGAACTTTTATGAAATAACAGCATTGGCAGCACACTCAGTGACATTATATTACCATTTGTTCCCAACGAAGAAGTTTCTGTTTCATTAGCCTTTGTACATCCATTACTAATTTCTCCATGGTTGCTTGATTTGGTTTCTGATGTGTAATTTTTGGCTTTTGGCTTGAACTTGTGAGTATCATGCATTCCTAACGGGTGAGATCTACCGCAATCTTCTTTGCTGCACACTCGTTTCTGTGGGCAGTCACCAACAGTATGATCTGAGGAATAACATCCAAAACAAAGTTTCTTTGAAATTACAAACATTTTACGAGCATAAGGTGATTTGGCAAGAAAGTCCTTGCAGTCGTCCAAATCATGTTCTTTACTGCAATGAGGGCAAAGAAGATCTTTGACAGCTGCTTCAGTGCTGGCATCACGATTTTCAGATCTGGTTGCAAAGGAAACTACTCTCTGTTTTGAACTTCCGTTTTGTGCTTTGGAATGATCAACTTTTACAGGCTTCTTGTCAATCACTTTTGACAGAGCTTCTCGACTAAATGTTGGGTCGTTGGCGACTTCTGATTCCTTTCTTATAAACTCAACAAAGTCAACAAAAGTTGCTCTTCTTTGGGCTCTTGACAATATCATGCATACATTCTCTGACCACTTTCTTTGCATTCTTTGGGGCAATTTTACACAAAGTGACTGCAAAAGGGAGCTGGTGTTTAATTCATTGACGTACAGTCGATCCCATAGCGCACCTTGGCATTTGATTAAGAAAACAAAGAATTCACGAATCCCTTTGCCATCACCTTCAAAAATACGTGACCATTGCCTCAGTTTTTCCATGTACATATTTGCAATCTTGATAGGATTTCCGTAGTTTTCTTGTAGCAAACTTTTAGCTCTTTGATAAGCAGCAGATGCTTCCAGATACAAACACGTCTCGATTATAGACTTTGCTTCCCCATATGTATGTTCAATCAGCAAAACTAATCTATCTCTGGGATCTTTAACTCTTGCCTCGACCACTGTCTCAAACATATTAATGAAATATTGATACTTCATTGGATTTCCACCAAACTTTTCGAGCTTTGGCTCTGGAGCTCCTTGACGATGTAAATACTCCCCTTGTTTGGCCATTAATTGATATAACATCTTAATTGCTTCCATATTTTCTTCATTTGATACCCTGTTCCCTGTTTGGGCTGTATTTCGAGAAGTAGGTTGCGCTGTCTGAGTATCAGGTACTGCAAACATGGTATGGCCAAGTTGGAAAGCAGACGGTTTTGGTGTAGCTGTATATCTATGTGTAAACTGAGGTCTGGCAGACGGGATGAGCTTTGGTGCAAATGATGGAGTTTTGGCGTCTAATGTATGAGTTTGTTCACTAATGAACCTGTCTTCTTTATTAACGGAATCCTTATGTGATTCTGACTTCATTTGGATCTTGTTATCATTAAAGCCATTGTCTTCCAGTTCCTTAGAAGGGTTTAAGACATAGCTGTCTTGTAAAAATTCTCTATGAACCTTGTCGGCTGCTTGTGCTATAGCTAACTCTTTTTCCAGCCTTGTTCTATCTAGCTCTGCTTCTGCGTTTTTCTCCTTTTCAAGGTATTCTGATTTTGCTTTCAGCTCAGCAATCTTTGCTCTGTTTCTCATGACGTCATCCAGAGTGCTGCTAGGTGCTTGAGATAACCTTGATTTACTAGATTTTTTCGAACGAACTGAACCCCTTGAAGACTTCGACGAATTTGAAACTGTTTCACTGCCAGTATTAAAATCCTGCAGCCATTTTGTGACACGTAACTCTGTATCCCTTACATCTGAGCAAACACGTAGAAAAGCAGGATCATTTAATTTATCTTCTTCAGTGTCAAACTGGCGAGTAAAATCTTGATACGAACGTAAAACTTTATTCAAGCAATCTTTGACGATATCGATATGTTCCGTTGAAACCATTAGACTCTGAATTCGAATAATATGGGAATCGATAATCTCACTGTAGTAGCTTTGATTCTTACGCCTCTGTTCACGATTTTCCATCCAATATTCTAGGCCTTTCTCAGTCATTCTACGCTCCCTCGATGGCCTTGAATCAAAATACGTAAAACCGGCATGTTCGGGTAATGACCCATAATTAGTTGTACCAGGATCATCGCAATTTTCCTCGACATCCTTGGGTATTGATCGTAGTGGGGACAATATATTTTCCCCCGGGGGGTTAACTTGTGATTCTTCGTCCTTTGAATGTTCCATAACGCAGCAACATATAAAATTGTTCGAGAATGATAGAAACAATATTCGAACTATCAAAAAAGTGTTCTCGAAAAGTGGCAATTTTGTAAATAGCGCTTCAAAGGTAGACGAATTAGGCCATAACAATGTCAAACGGAGTCACAGGTAAATCTTGGAAAATGTTCATCTTCGAGTAAGGCGTAATATTTCGAAAACGATGAGGGGGCACGTTCCCTCAGTAAATGTAAAATTCCATAAATTCGACGAAATGAGGACAACTCGAAATAACTCAAAACTTCCTTTTGCTAGTGTATGTTAAGATCGGCATAGACGTAAAGTATAGCATAGTATAGTATATAGGTTTTCGCTACAACAGAAATACAAATAAACACATTAAGTAACTTTGCGAAAACAACGAAAACAACGAGGAATAAACGAATCAATAAACGAATAAATAAACAAATAAACTACTTACAAATATTGTCCATTGATGTCCTTTTTCGCACATAAAAATAACCTGTAAGCCTATCACCGTTACAAAGTTCAACCAAGTTCAACGACGTAAACAACCTGTTTTACGAGTCACCAGGGAGCGCCTCCACGCTCCGATACGGGCTATAGCAGTCATAAAGCTGTATTGTTCAAACAACAAAAGGTTCGAACCAAAACAATCGCAGTGAATCGCAATTCAACTCAATATTGTTATTCTACTGTTCCACTCAAGGGGTCCGAGGGGTGCAACGAATCGCCCCCTCTAATTATATAAAAGTCATAACGCGAGGTGAGACCACAACAGGTATGCATCAAATTAATTCAAATATCATTATTTTTGAAGAATCTTGAATAAAGGTCAGGTTGCTCTTTTTTAAACTCCCTGTATAACAAATGTTCTCTGTTTTTTTTTCTGGGTCACCTGGTATATATGTAAGTCATATCCCAAGGAAATATTTTCCACATTTTCTAGCATTCCCTGTGATAATGCAGCAACAGAATACTAATATGCACCAAGAACAAAATGAAGAATCAGCAGCATCGTCTTGGATGCAGCACCATGCAGCAGAGGAAAGCCAACAAATGCAAATCAGTCAGGTGCCTAGCACTTCTTCAAGTTCATCAACGCAAATGGATTTCACATCACAGAGCAGATATACTCAGGTAATATTGCAGTAAAGGTTAAATTTACATAATCACTTTTGTACTATAGTAGAGGCCTTGCACACATTAACATGGTTTTCCTGCCTTAGAATTATCAAGATATCTTAAAGAATTCTTAAAAACAATTTTAGTTTCTTCGTATGGCTCAAAAATTCTTATCATGATGTTATTGTGTACAAGGCCTGTACAATAGGTACCCGCAATTAAGAAACGCACATTTAAGAAACACAGATACTGAATTTGTGAGAAGACAATGGAGAAAACAATGTGTTATTGTTTTTAAACAATAGGCTAAAAGTGAAAACGGTGTTTTTTATTGGCGGGTATACATAATGTACTGTATAAAGTCATGCATTTTTACTTAGTGTTCTAAGGCATTTTTTTAAATGTGAACCAAGCTTAAAGCCCCATGGCAGCCATTTACCAAATTTGTGTCCGCCATTTACCATAAAAGTATTGCTCTCCCGAGACTTCCTAAAGGTCGAAATGGTCTATCAGGAAACTCTTAGAAAAGAGTTAGGAATTTATAATTTGATAAGATATGATCAGTTGCACGAGCAGCCCCTTGATACTTGCACTAATTTCAGTGGTGCCTTTACCAATTCAAAAACCTTCGCTTTTCTATATTTTCAAAGTCTTTGTCTTAATTAAAAGCAACAGTTTTCTTATGTTCGATTTATCGTGGCATGTCAAAAGTGGGAACTTTTTTATGGTGCACCCTGAAGTTGGTCGAGATTGGTGGAACGTTTGCGATGGTGCAGTTCAGTTCAGAAAACATCGAAACTCCTTTCACTCACGTGGTACATCCACACGATTTCTTCAATGCTATGGCATAGTGGTTAAAGCTATGTGCTTTGAAGCCAGTACACTCTGCTCTTTGCATTAGATCCCTGTTGCCAGATCTGTGCAAACCTGGGGCTCTCGCTGATATACGCTGACAGTTATGGTGCGGCCCCCCCCCCCCCCAAGGAAGGATTTTGCAAGGGGCAATTCTTTAAAAAATTGTTTTCCTAAGTAGAAACCCCTTACAGGGTGGTCTGAAACGTTAAGTGTCCTGAAATTCTATTGTTTAAAAGGGTATGACATCATTATCATACTGGTGATGAAATGAATTAATTCAGATTTGAGGAAAAGGGAATCTTCTTCAGTGATCATTGGAACAGAACATTTGCTTAGGCTTAAAGGGAATTGACCGAGTTAGAAAATGGCGGAAGACAACTCAATTTTAAGAGTTAGTGTGATCAAAGATGCTTGACTATGCTGAAAAAAAGAGATAACAGGCACGCATGTTAGTCTATTTGAAGGCTGTTCAACTTATCTCAGTTGATTGCCTTCAATGATTGTTTGCAGAGGCAGCTACAGACTTTTCACGCTTACCTCCCAATTACTCTTTGTCTTGACAGTTGGTGGTATTTTTGGTAATGTTTTCTTTCAAGCATTGAAACTGCATGTATCCTTTATTTCCCAATTAACAAATTTGTTGAGTGCATTGTACACTACATCCTCCTTTACTTGGCAGACTGATTGCACAAAGAGCCCCCTGTGGCTCATTGTTTAGTTACTGAAGCTAAGAGGACCAACTTGGTGTTTGATATAGATTGACTGGATGAGTGGTGACTGATTTGTGCAATCATGTTAGGTCGAAGAAAGGCCAGCAATTGTTTTGGAAGAATTCCCTGAATAATTATTTTCAATATATCTATTGTATTTTGGAGATTTATGAAATCGGGCTTAGTTTTCGCTACTAATACCTTAAAGGGTCTGTTTCAACCAGCATTCCTTGTCACCTCTTGGTTGGCCTTTGTTCGCCGCCATTTTCATGGGCCATGAAAATGGCTGAAACAAAGACCAACCNTCAATATATCTATTGTATTTTGGAGATTTATGAAATCGGGCTTAGTTTTCGCTACTAATACCTTAAAGGGTCTGTTTCAACCAGCATTCCTTGTCACCTCTTGGTTGGCCTTTGTTCGCCGCCATTTTCATGGGCCATGAAAATGGCTGAAACAAAGACCAACCAAAAGATGGCACGTGCAAGGCATGCTGGTTGAAACAGACCCTTTAACCACTTCCTCCCTTGTCACTTAAATTAGGACTCATAATATCACAACTCAAAAACAAGACCATAATAAATGAATTTTTCGTGACAAAGTTTTCAGTATTTACAATTAATCTTCAACAGTTCTTCGGCAAGTGCGACTGCTTGTTTTACTGAGACGTGAAAGCAAGAGAGGCTGTGATAGGGGTTTGAGGAACAAGGGGGCAGGGCCAGAAAAATGCCGGGAGCAGGGGAGCTTCACTAGGAAATACGGGAAGTAGGGAGCAGGGAGCACATGAAACTTTAGGGAAGATGAAACTGTTGCGAGAACCAGGCTAATTTCAAGGACGTATGCTGCTTTTACAGGGGAGCAAGGGAGCAATGACCCCTCTATCTTAGCCTCAAAGGAAGGAGACACAAAATTCTGGTCCGCTTTGTGAGCTGTAATATTATGAGTCCTAGTTTTAGCTATGAGGGAGTATTGGTTAAGGTGGTACTTGCAATAAATAGTACGCGTGTCATTGATGTAGCGTCATTGTAGGAAAGTGGAAGACAAGGACCTCAGCAACAACAATTAAATCGGCAGCAAGAAGAACAAAATCAGCATCAGCCAATGGAAGGTCAGCCAGATGAAACAAGCAAGAGAGAAAGTAGGTACATGAAAACAATGAGTGCATTAGAGCAGTCTGGCTTGTTGGACTTAACCCTCAAAACATCTGAGCTAATCAAGCAAAATCAGGCCTTGCAGAAAGACCTTGATACTTTAGAGAAGATTGTTGAAGCCACGTATATGGTTGTGAGGAATGGAGATGATGAACTAGAATGACGGTGCAGTGCATGCATTCACATGATTGTATATAATTTTTGATAAGAACTTTGGATCGACCCTTAGTTCTAAACTTTGCAACTATTTGACATCTCTGCCTCTCTTCAAAAAGGGCAGTTTACAAAATAGAGCTCCTAATCTCTCTTAAAGGTTTTATTGATACTGCATAGTACACATGAGATAAGAAGCGAAACAGACAATCCTACACATTTCTGTAAAGAAACTCCTTTCTGAGAAACTATTGCTAGGATGGCCGAAGATCCAAGCAACTCTAGCACTATGTTTGAGAAGCGCTAAGAAACATTAGAAGCTTACGTAAATAATACCACTGATTCTTATTCTTGAAGAATACTCATTGCCACTTTATTTTTTGAGCCCATTGGAGCCCTTTGATGTTCTTTTAAATGTCAAGGGACGTATCTGCATCATATTTCATGTCCAAAACAAGAATGAGCAAATTATGAACTTTTAGAACTAAACAGTGGACATTTTCTATTAATATGTAGCAGCTTTTAGTACTATCGGCTGATCCAAGTTTCTCAAAAAAGTGTATGCTTTTGGAAATGAATTCTACCCATTATCGTTATTCTGGCTGCCCATCAAACTAGTGGACAGCAGCTGCCCTTCTGCACAGTTAAAATCCAATCTGATTTTTATCTCCTCACTTATTTTCTTAATTTTTCATGAAGGCTTCCACGATGTACTAAAATTTTCGTAATTCTTGTCTTAAGGTTGCTGCCCACCCTCACGGCAGTAATTTTAGTTTTTTCCTCTCAAAGACGGTACTGTGCGTTGATGATAGCGAACCCATACATCATTCGATGCGTAATTTAACTAGGAATAGCCCTATGTGGAAATCCAGTTGAAACAAGCATCAGTAAATCATTTATCAAAGATATCATGATTTTCAAATACCCTTCCTGCAAAGGCTATTTAGGACTCCCAGCAAGACCGTAGAATCATGAAAATAACTTAAGCCGATAGATCCTTTCCTTGTTTGCCAAAGTCTGTCTGAGAATTTTGATATAATATCTAATTTGCACGTTATAGCTTCCGCAATAATTGGATTAAGTTTGTTAGCCCTCCCGGCAGCTTTGTTCGGTCTAAAATCCAGACCAGTGGGTTGTAACAAAAATGCAGACACTCTTTGGTAGCTACATGCATTATCTCACACTGCGCCAAATTTCTCATGATTTGATTGGTCCTGCGGGTCCTAAATAGAAACTTAGTACCTACTACTAGAGGATTTTTCAGTTCCGAGAAAGCTGGCCTTTAGTAATGGCTCTTAAAAACGTGGCTTGCAATGCTGATTAGACTACAAAATAAACCGGGTCAAGGCTTAGCAACATGAAGCGCGTGGCTCAGTGCTAATGTCAATAAATCGAAACAACGAGGCAAAGTTTGGATATTACAACCACACATCTTGGATTAACACGCAATCATTTCATCTTGAAAGTCAAGTGATTATCGTTAATCCTTTCCCATTTAGGAAAAAAGTCTACTGTAACTTTAAGTTTCTTATCTTTAACTAAGAATTATCATTACTTCTAGTACTTAGATATTGACTGGGAGGGGTTCAAATTGTAGCTGCTTCGACCCTGCATAATTGATAAAAGGAAAAAACTGAAAATGATATTTTTGGTCATATTAACCAGGGCAGTAACCTTAAACCTAGCGCGCAATGGCGATTTTTGTCGCCAGTGACTGGGATTTATGTCGCTGGCGACGAAAATCGCTGGTTTGCGGGGAGAAAGAACAGGAGATTTTTGTCTGTTTTCAATCCACATGATAACTTTTGGCAAGTAGGCAAGATAGAGATTTCACTTGAAATCGTGTTTTCGTGGAGCACAGGGAAAGAAGATCACAAAAGAGCATATTACAGAACTTTCCAAAAAACTTCTTTTATCTACGTTTAAATGAAAAGAGGCAAACAGTAGAACCTTTTTTGCACGCTAAATGAGGGTTAATCAGACCGTGAAGTGAGAAATGTCCATGGCTTGAGTGAAAAAACTGCAAAACGTGCGAAAATGTGCTGAATTTCCCGCCATATTTCAATTGAAGCTTGTGATGAAAGAGTGATTTGTGATGAAAGCAACTGGCCAGCACAGAAAAGTCGCAAGCGTGGGGGCAAAAAAGTTCAGTCGCCAGCGACAAAANCACAAAAGAGCATATTACAGAACTTTCCAAAAAACTTCTTTTATCTACGTTTAAATGAAAAGAGGCAAACAGTAGAACCTTTTTTGTACGCTAAATGAGGGTTAATCAGACCGTGAAGTGAGAAATGTCCATGGCTTGAGTGAACAAACTGCAAAACGTGCGAAAATGTGCTGAATTTCCCGCCATATTTCAATTGAAGCTTGTGATGAAAGAGTGATTTGTGATGAAAGCAACTGGCCAGCACAGAAAAATCGCAAGCGTGGGGGCAAAAAAGTTCTTTCGCCAGCGACAAAAATTGCTAGTGTGCGCTAGGCTTTAATCTTGGGTGTAAATTTGTGATATCGTTTCTACTATAGTTAGTATGAAGTATAGTTAGTATAGTCAACGAAATAATGTCACAACATTTATTTGAATTCATGCAGTTATGTAAATATTGTAAATATTGTAAATATTGTGTTAGTTGTTGTAAGTTGTGTGAAAATAACATTGGTGATTGGCTACAACTTTTTATTATGAAATCTCCTTCAGTGACACTGGAGATGTGATACACTTATGATGTGATTGATTGATTGATCATATCATTTGAGAATCTTGTTTTAAGAAACGAACTCTCGGGTCACCAGAAAATTAACAAGACTTGAAGAATAGAAAAAAATTATGTGAACAAATTTTTTCATGTAGTCTACAAAATCCACAAAGAGAAGTGTGGTGGTGTTTACAAAGAGAAGTCTGTAAACTTCTAGAAAACTTCAGATACGTTATGTAATTAAATAAGTCAAGAAACTTTCATTACTGAACTTCTTAGTTTCTTATAAAAAGAACTTATGTGTATTGAAACTTTAATACTAATTTACACTGGTTTTTGTCTTCATATAGTAGTTTTCTGTTAAGTTAATCTTTCTTACTTTAACAAATAATGCTGGCGAGTTGCCAAATTGCTATCAAAGTTTGCTTCAAACTGTTTTACATTTCATTGTAGTACATTGTAATGAAATTTCATAAAATGCTAATTTCTAGTCAGCGGAATTTTTGAACACTGCATATTTGTGCATATGTTTTTTCAATGTTTAACCATGTTCTCCAGCTACCTTGCTGCTATTTTTGTTGAGCAGAATTTTTTCTACGAATCAGATTCCACTTTTTTTGTGACTACAACACTTCACATAGACATTCAAGTAGCGATCAGGAGGAGCTATGGTAACTTCTATATCTCTTTCATTTCTCAATGAAATGATGGAACTTGGCTAATGGTAAATAGCAAATACAGTAAATCCCCGCGTACAACAACCTCCTTTTTTGATAGCCAGGCTGAATTTGGTTCTTATTTTATTAAAGGTACTTTTGTTAATTTCAGGGTATAAAGGTTCTTAACCCTATCTGACCTGGGGGCGGAATCCGCCCCCCCCCCTAGTATATTTTTGTTTCCGCTATTTTCGATATATGTAGAAAGCTGCTGAGATTTAGTAAGTTTAACTTTGTATCATAGAGCAATGAAATTGTAACAATTTTGACATTCTATATTTAGCACTGTCTCCATGGTTACCAAGTTGTCCTCTGGCATTCTGTGAAAATTAACTTTAGATCTCTCTTATTCTTTTTTAATTGGTTTAATTAAGCTCAAATCTTTGATTTACATATATATTGATCTATATTTTTCATTTCTTTATGAAAAGTTAAGTTTGATGAACTTTTAACATGCTTTCATTTTTATGACGTCATTCAACATCATAATGATTATTATAATCTATCAACAACAACAACATCGCTAATGGAATTACGATTTTAAATAACCATTGTTTATATGATGAATAACATTTGTGCCAAGTTAGGTGGTCATATCTTATATAACAACTGAAATAAAGAGGGGGGGCGGGTCCGCCCCCCAGGCATTGAGTGTTTCAAAACGCCCAGGTCAGATAGGTTTAAAGGTTCTTATTCGAAGGATCCCTTGTGTAAACCTCTTAGGGTTCACCACGAGGAGATGTTCAGCCCGGTTATTTGTTTTCGAAATGTTATTAAGGACCTAATAACTAATTCTAAGCTTACAAATAGCGGGGCAGGTGGCTCAGATTTGAACAGCCGACTGGGACAAACACGAACTTAATAAAGACAATAAAAAAATCAACTTTATTACCCTTGTCATAAGAACATATTTTTCCATCAAACTGAAACAGGTTCTTATTTACGAGGTGCGTAATTTAGGAAAAACAGCCTGTATGTTCTTATTTAGGTTCTTCTATGCGGGGATTTACTGTATGGAGAAACTCCGCCCGAACGGAAGATTCCACTGACTTAACATTAGAAGAGCAGTTCAAATTGGTTCACTTGAATGTTTGCTTCTAACATTGTGGCAAACTGTTCTTGGTTGTCAACTTGCAGCTTTTTCAATGAATGAAATTTTCTTTTATGGTTATCTTTGCTTTGATTGTCTCTTTCGATGACACGTAATAAAGAGGTATGGAATTTGCAACATCTAATTGGTGCGTATAACACACGGGATCTATTAAGATCATTGGCGATAACTGCTGGTGAAAAGAAACATGAAATTGTAATTGTTCATAAAATAACTGATTTTCTTCAACTAAAAGACAATAACAGTGAAATCCATGAATTTGTCAATGACCTATTTTGCCCCGCTATACCCTAGTCATATGGTCATCATCTTCAGGCAAAATCTCGGGGTTTTTTAATGTTTCTTTATTCTAAACATGCACATAGCAGCAAGCAATCTAGTCGAAGCATTCCAGTCTTCCTATTGTATGTTTGCCCAATTCAACTGCTGACCCTGTATCACCTAATCTGATTGCAGTTATCGGCAACCGAGACTCTTCTGTGACGTAACCTTCATCAAATCTCCAAACATTGTCATTCTTATCACAGTTGCATTTCTTCAAAATGTCGGCACAATTTCCATCGATTCCGCAACGACAACCTACCGAAAAGACAAACGAAGCAATTGCATGATAATAATGGCAATATGCACTAACGTATGAAGCAGTTTATTCTTGGAGGGGCACAGCTCTCGGAAGAACCAATTTAGAACTGGACATGCATTTTTGCACATAAAAATGGTTGATGGAAAGGACACTTTGATACTAGATAGGGAACTAGATAGGGAACTTGCCTGACTGTTGGGAAGTTTTGAGGGGCAAGGGCCCCTTGCGGCCCCGGTTCCTGTCTGATAATATGTTGTATGTTATTGAAATTAAAGTCCCAACAGTCAGGCAATACAAATCGATGTGCCTTGATTGGCTGAATCGTGCATTTTAAAACTCTATTTATACAATACAGAAGTTTTATTGCACTGCACCGATAAAGTTTGGTACCCCTAACAATAAAAAAGTTTTGTTTTTATTTGTGGTACGAGTACCATTTTTACCCTCGCTGAGACTGCCACGCCAATGTGCCCAGCACGGATGATGTTTGGTACAGGGGCCAGTTATCCGTGCCTCGCCAGAAATCTCGCACTGTAAATGGGACTAAATGTAAATGACTACAGTCAAATATGGTTGAGTAACACCCAAAAAGCCAGGAAATTCCAAGCTCCGAGCAAATCTCAGCTCTACAGAGAAAAAGTTTTCCATAACAGCGAAAGATTCCCCACTGAATAACTGAAACGACGTTTGACCCAGAGAAGGCCATATTTTGGCAATTTTTCTATAGGAAGCGCCTAATTTCAGCACTTTTGGTCTTGGTGTAGCCAACGATACCATTTTGAAAATTCTGGTTGGACATATCTTCCCTTGGACATACAATTTAATGGACATACCTTAAATTTGGTATAGACCCCCCCCCCATGAATAAGACTCGCAAGGTTAGTTAAGTTGCATGTGAATGACTATGGGTTATGGGCCATAGTTTGAGACTCAGGCATTTTAATCAATAATATATAGCCATGAATATTACGATTTGATGTTTCGGGCATAACCTTTCATCAGTGATAAAGGATCATTGCTGTTGAAGGGTTATGCCCGAAACGTCTAATCGTAATACCCATGGCTATATATTTCATCAATAGACCTTTTTACTTGCTAGAAAAGAGGGTTGGATCGAGCGTCCAAATCTGGTAACTTTTGTGAAGGAAAACGAAAGCGTGACCCCCGTTCTCAGTATAAACACTGCTAGCTGTGGCATGAAGTTGCTTCGCATCTCGAAAGACTTTTCAGAGAGTTAATCATCGATAACTTTACTCAAAGCGAGTTAGGAATGGTTCAGTTTATATACAGGCAAGTTTTGTTCACCTTTTGGCCCTGTTTCTCGTTGTTTTCATTCGTTGTTAGCTGATTTTGCTGTGCTTTTCATTTGAATGCGATGGTTGAAAACAGCAAACTTCGATTCGCGAACTCGCAAAATGAAGCCCTTGCATGCTCGCACATTTGTTCTGCAACTGTTACACAGCAAAATCAGCTAACAATGAACGAAAACAACGAGAAGCAAGGCCAGAAGGCAAATAAAACTTGCCTGTGTACAAACTGAAACATTCGTAACTCAATTTGAGTAAAGTTATTGTTGATTTATTCTCTGAAAAGTGATTCGAGATACGAAGGAGCAGTGTTTCTACTGAGAACGGGGGTCATGCTTTTGTTTTCCTTCACAAAATTTACCAGATTTGGACGCTCGATCCAAACCTCTTTTCTGGCAAGTAAAAATGTCTATTGTCATTATGTCCGTATACATTTCAATCAATAGCGGTAATTACGACGATTGTAGTAAATCTAACCTCTACCGTCAGTGGGACCTCCTCCGATGTAGTTCATCTGGTTCCCATTTCTGTCTATCAGGTAGCCATAGTATCCTGCACCATCAAAATACAATCCCATGTTGTGACAATCTATTCTTGTGAATTGTCTGCAGTTTGCTGACGAGTCGACGAAAGCAATGATGTCTTGTAATTCATTTGTGTACTTAATCTTGCGCCTGAAAACGTACAAAAACTCAGTCAATACAAAATACTTTCGTATGATCTTGAAATAATTTCCCTGTTTGACTGCTCGCGTCAGGGGCGGACTGGCTCAGTTGGCTTGATGATGAATGCCACCCGGGCCCCATAGAATTATNCTGAATTAACTACATGAAAAATACGGCGTCTGAATCAAATAGCTACTGCAGTTATTATTAAAGACCCATGACTGACCAGCAGCCTTTGCACGACTTTGTTGTTGTTTACAACAGTTAAGCCTGCATGTAAGCCTCTTCTAACGTCCTGAACCGTGGGTACAACCATAGGAATGGGTTTCTCTCAATACTTGAGCTTCAGGATATGAGAAAATGCTTACTAGATTTTACTAGATTTTAACGGAAAGCTGAACAGCACGAAATCACATGGTCGCAGTGATGAAGAATTGCCTTCAGACATCGATACAACTCCAAGTGGACATCAAAGAAATAACTTAATTGAACTGGGACAGTAATTGGACAGTAATTGAACTGGGACAAGATAAATGCCTTCATTATTCGTTTTAGTTGCTCAGTATCAAGAAAGTAAGAAATTCTTGAGAGAGCATGTAGCTTTTGACCAGCTTTTTTGCAGATGGACCTTACTTGCTGTTTAAAGCATAATTTTTTGTCCAGAATCACCCCAAGCAATTTTTCTTCCGTGCTCTCTTTTATCGTTATACTACCGATATTTAAAGAAATGTTATTACTTTTATCTCCAAATACCATTAGATGGCATTTGTCCTCATTCAACTTCATATAGTTGTTTGGAAACCATTCTGCAATTTTAAGGGCATCACTCTCTAATTTCAATGAAGGGAGAAGCTGCAAAGTCAGTTCTTCTGAGCGAAACAAAGTAACGGACCGTAAGGACAAGGGCTGAAAGAAAACTTTCTGAAACTGAAAGAAAAAAGAAATCATTCGACTGTATTCCACACGACTTACTTATAGCCAAACTACATGCCTATGGATTGGATGAAAATGCTCTAGTCATTATATACTCGTACTTGAAACGGCGGAAACAGTCTGTTAGAATCAATAATACGTATAGCTCTTTCCAAACTATTCTGTCAGGGGTACCTCAAGGCTTTGTTTTGGGCTCTGTTAGAATCAATAATACGTATAGCTCTTTCCAAACTATTCTGTCAGGGGTACCTCAAGGCTTTGTTTTGGGCCCCATTCTATTCAATTTTTACATAAATGATCTATTTGTATTCATCAAACGAGCAACGCTACATAATTATGCCGATGATAACACTCTAGCTTATTTTTCCGATACTCTATCGAATTTGATTGAGGTGCTGGAGGAAGAAGCTGGAGTTGCTTTGACTTGGCTAAAACAAAATCAAATGATAGCTAATCCAGAAAAATTCCATGCCCTCATTAGAAAAGATCAAACGAATACAAGTGGAGAAAATTTCAACATCCAAGGAAAAATGATCAAATCAGAAGAAACGGTTAAACTGCTAGGTATTCAACTAGATTATAAACTGAACTTTGAACAGCATATCTCTGAACTTTGCAGAAAAGCTGCGTCACAACTCAATGTTTTAAAAAGACTCAAACGATTTATTGGCTTTAATGAAAAGAAGATTCTTCTCCAAAGCTTTGTATATTCAATTTTTTATTATTGCCCTCTAGTATGGTACTTCTCATCAGCTAAATCTTTGCAAAAAATTGAAAAGATTCAAGAACGTGCACTTAGATTTTTACACAATGATCACCTTAGCTCGTATAACGACTTACTTTCAAAGTCAGAAAGGTGTACTATGCATGTTTCCCGTCTAAGATTTCTTTGTATAGAAGTTTTTAAAACTTTAAAAAATTTGAACCCCTCTTTCATGCACGATATTTTCAAAATAAAATCTTCTAAGTACCCAATACGCAACTCCAATGACTTACAGCATTATAGACCAAATCAAGTTAATTTTGGTTCCAATAGCCTTCGATCATTGGGACCTCAAATCTGGAATGGACTTCCAAACGAAATGAAATCGGCTGAAAATCTAAACAGTTTTAAAAATATGATAAAAAAGT
Source organism: Aurelia aurita (assembly GCA_004194415.1). Classification (NCBI taxonomy): domain Eukaryota; kingdom Metazoa; phylum Cnidaria; class Scyphozoa; order Semaeostomeae; family Ulmaridae; genus Aurelia; species Aurelia aurita. The sequence goes on from REGM01000456.1 coordinate 98,872, forward strand.
GGGATGGCCCAACTGTAAATGTAGTGTCTGTCAATATGTATCTGGAAATTAGTTTTTTTTTTATTTAGTTAGATTATTAAAAGACTGCAAAAAATATTTATTTATGTATTATTCATCGATTTAGATTAGTTTACTTTTGTACATTTGTATATAGTAAGCTAGAAAATGTATATAATCGATATAAAATAAGATGACAAACAAACAAAACAAAACATGGGCAGGTAGGCCATTTTCGAGCACATTATCTAAAATTTTCTAGACAAATTTCAATCTCGTAGCGATCTTGTTACCGGATCTCGATCAACAGCCAAAATAAATCCTGCATTCCATAAACATCCTTTGTACTAGAAAAAAGCACCTCTAAATAGTTTGGGAAATGACAGCAAATACGTCACGCGAGGCTTGGTCAATTATATTCGATGCATGAAAAATACGCCGTCTGAACCAACGTATGATTTTAATCGTATTTGAGTCGAATAAAATGCTTATTATATTCGATGCATGAAAAATACGCCGTCTGAACCGGGCCTAAGACATAAAGTGTCAGTGATGTTAACAAAGTACGAATTGAAACAATTACTAATGTCTTTGTCATTAGATACGATAGATTCAGCAAGAGTTATTTTTTCATGTACAGTGTTCGACTGTTCTGAGAAAATCGGCCTGAATGTTTTCCAGAAGACTTTATCTCTGCCTACAACCGTTGGATCGAGACTAGCATAAAATTGTCTTTTTTCTATACTCTCTTTATCTTAATGACAAAGTTTCCCTGTGTCTTATACCATCGGAAATCATCCTCAGACTTACTCTCATTTGCAATACGTTTTAGTTGTGTCGTTTTCATAAAAGCTTTCCTCGTTTTTTTATGAACATGAGGTTTATTGTTGCCCCTATGAATTGCAGTCTTAATAGGGGCATGTTTGTCAAGTGCTTTTTTAATTACATTCTCGATGAATAGGAGTAGAATAGAACCAAATGAACTGACAAATAGGAGGTGAAAATGTTGAATGAATATGTGTATTAAAAATGATCAACAAATGCGAGGAACATTTGTTGCTCATGCTCACAAATGTTGCCCATAAAAGTTGACTCGTGTGTAAGTAATGGCCTTGAGTTCCTTGAGACCGACCATGTTTACACCGAGGGGCAAATCACTGTCTAGAAATCTCGTACGCTTTCTGTGGAAATCCTTTTGTTTTCTCGAGAAATCTTTGAAATCCACCGGAATTCCTTTTGTTCTCATGGAAATTTCGTACGCTTTTTGAGGGAGTGATTCACCCCTCGGTTTACACTGTACTCAGTACAGTTTTGAACCGTTACAAAGTTGTTACGGTTCAAGAGCGTTCAAGCTGCTCCCGAACAAGCATTATTATATAGATAGAAGGAAAAAAGTATCATGGATTAGCTGGAACTGTGTAAACGGGAGGCTGATCCGTAACACTTTTGTTACTGATGATCGAAAGTTGTTACCGGTACAGTTTAAACGGGGTCTCGGTTGCTTAACCCTATTTCACATGGGGTATATTGTTTTGATATTTTGGCATTAATGAGGATGTTTTTTGCCCCCCTATATTCCTTTGAAACTACAAAAGATATATCAATGAGACGTTTTTCTATTGTTCGTTTAACAATTATCTTTTCAAATATAACAATGGTACTTAATTAGACACGTGATTCGTTGCTAGGCGACCCAAAAAACAGAGGAAAATTGGCAAATTTGCAGCTTCTTCACAAGAAAAAATTCTATTTAATTAATTACTTGACCTTTTAATGAAAATTGTGTTAAATAGTAGGAAACACAATTTAGAATCAAAATATTTACTTTGAAACAATTTTAAGTATCTGTATTGAAAACAATTAGCATTTAATTATCACTTTGTTCTCCGGACGGATTGTCACTGCAGGTTTTTCATAGTTGTCTTCCTCTTTCTAATCCATATAGACTCCAAATGCATGAAACAAACAAAATAAAGCTAATTTGCTACAGAATGTTCTATTCATACACTGCTTTATTCGAAAAATGACGTCATCAATGAAAATGATGTCATAGATATTAAATGTTGCTGATGTCAGCAAATATGACAAATTTATATACCAAATGAAGCTCTCATTATGATGAATCCAATTATACATGTTTCAAGTAATTCAGACAAGAAACAACAAAGTTATGGACGTTTTAACTTTTTTTTGTTGACCACTCTCCAAATATGGTGCTGTTGTAGTCACGTGATCAATTTTAGAACAATGATGTATTGCAATTATAATTGGCAACTTTATTTTATTAAAAGGAACTAAAGTTTGGTTGTCATATCTTGTGTCGTTTAACCCTAATTTAACCGGGCTTTTTTTGGACTAACATAGCCGGGGGGGTGCTTTCCACCCCCCTCTATAAATCGCCTTAGACTAATGGGAAATCGTTCAAACCTGGCAAGTGCGTAGTACTAACGATTCTTTACTGATTGGCAGCTTTGGGTGTGGCCATCTCATTAGATGACGTCACTATGACGTCATAATGTTGAAAAATGTCAAAATATAAGTTTCTCCAGCTAATTCGTTCTCAAAATTTTTTTTTATTATTTTTTTATTTTATGTATAGTTCTGTCTTTTCTTAGAGTAGTGTAAAGTTTATTTCAATTTAAAGTAATGGTATAATTGTGATGTTGGGTGTGGAGGCGACTCGATAACGTTATGTTTTTTTCCTCCACCTCAACAGTAATTAAATTTGAGTTTTGTTTTTTTTATGTGAATGCAAGTTTATTCCTTATTTAGAGTATAGTTTTTGCCTAATTTGTCTGATTCGTTTCAGATTCTATTGCAAGGAAAGACAACAAAAAGGAACATGCTGCTGCTGTATTCAACGAGGCGATAAAAAGAAGACATGCAAGTTATATTGATGGGACTAAAAAAGAGGGAGGACGCTTTCACTTCAAGAAAAGTAGATTGGAGCCCTGTAGTAGTAGGCTCCTAAAACATAAAGAGGAGCCAGAGAAAAGACGGCGTCAAAGAGAGGCCGAAGTGTGGAGATGGGAAGAGAGGGAACGGGAGATAAAAAAAGTAGTAAGGAGGGAATTTGCAGAAGAATGGGGGAGGTGAAGTGGGTAATGCAGGAAAAAGAGCGAGAAATTGCATGGAGAATGAAAGAGCGGGAAAGGCGGGAGCGTGAAGTGTGTACAAGAGATTGGGAAGACAAGGAGAGAGCAATAATAGAGGAGAAAAGAGAGGATTTCGGAACAATGGAGGAGAAACTGAGAGAGATTTTCATGGAGAAAGATTATCTAAACTAATTAGATGAGTAATAACATAGTCAATAATGTAAATTTGGACAGTGAATTGTGTATTTTTTCCCTTACTTGCCTCGATGTAGCAGCACAATGAGGGTCGAATCTCGCTATGCGAAGGAGCTTTGCCGCCAATAATATTTAGGGAAATGAGCCCCATCTCGGCGTATGGGTGAGGTGGTAGGGTGGAGAGGTCATAATCCTAACCTGCGATTGATACCACCTAATAGGAGCAGTCATGTGACTACACCATGCCACGTGATACGTTCTCCTCCACAGCGGTGCTCCTTCGGAGAATATAATACTGCAAAAGGGTTGTCACGGGGCTCCCTGTATGAAAATCCTATATTAATGGGGTGAAAGCAAGGAAAGTGTATTGGTGCCACCCCTGTAATGTAGGATTTTCATTTAGGGAGTCCCCGTGGGAGCCCCTTTGGCTGATTACGCNCCAAATATGGTATTGTCATCGGTCACGTGACTCTCATTGTTCAAAAATTTTATTCTCAAAATGTAGCTAATAGATAATTAGTAATTGTCAGAAAGTTAGAGAGTCATAGCTCATGCCGTTAATAAATGTTCTGCAAAAAACCGACAGGGGGGTGGAAAACACCCCCCCCCCCGGATTAGGGTTAAGTGCAATATAGCAAAGTTTGATTGAGGTGGAGCGAAAAACGCCCCCCATGTGAAATAAGGTTAAGCCTAGCGCAGACTTGCGATTTTTGTCGCGAGTGACAAAACAAATATATAGCATGCTAGATAATGCCTTCGTCGCTAGTGACTAAATGTAAAAACTCCTAAATGTGCGGGGGTTGAAAAAGCATCTGCGTTGATTGGCCAATAATGGACTGTATTAAAGTCACGTAGCAACTGCTGCCAAGCTAGACAGGTTTGAGGTCGAAAGTACACAAGTGTTTTCATGGAATGTAACAAAAAAAGATTCCTTGGTTGATCTATTTTCCTTTAGTGTTTTGTTGATCTATTTTCCTTTAGTGTTTTGTCCCTAAGAGAAGTGGCAACACCTAATATATGAAAACCCTAGGAACTGGAAGAAAGCAAACATCTATCAGAGAGGTAACTTCAAGAGACTTTATTGAGCGTTGGAAAATTTGAACAGTTTATGGGGGAAAACTGGCCTATTGTACTCTCAAAAATTAGATGGACAAAAATGTTTTCAGCTGTAAAATCATACTGAAAATCAGGAGGAAACGAGCTTTCAGATGATGTAAGATTGATGATCGTACGATTTGAAACAAAAACGTTACTAGAATTCCCAGGGGACTAAACCCTCTTTTCTTACCTCAAAACTCGAATTCATCTTAATTTTCAAACTCTGCTTTTTGATATCTTTCGATTGATAGCGACACTGATGCAGTTGATTATGAGATTTTACCAAAAGAGATCTAGTTAGGAATAAGCAAAACTGGTGTAGCGTAGGTGGAGTGTAGGTCGTATCATAATACTTGAAGATGATATGGCCAGGTTATTGAAATAATTTGAAACACTGAATAAGTAAAGTACGGTGTGCCACAAGGATCATACTTAGAGCCAATCCCCTTCTAGTGGACATAGATAATCTCACCTGTAGGATGCAGCTGCCTCAAAACCATTCACTCTTATGATCGCTTCGCTGTCATGATTGAAGACAGCTATGAACTGGTTGCCATTTTTCTTACACATTGCGATGACAATTCTCACCATTGTTCTTCGTCTTATTGGATAAAATCCCTCTTTCCTACCATGCAGTTCTAATGCTTGGCGACATGAATCGTAGCTAGCTGTGAAAATAAATGTGGATAACTGGTGTGCGAAACTATTTCTTTGCCTAGTTGAAAGCCCGCAGAAAAATTACCTATGCGATCTATTTTCAAAACTGTTTTGTTTTTATCAAGGCAAACATTGATTGGTCGATTGGTCGATCGATTGATTGATTGATTTGAATTTGCCACAAACAGCAAGGAAAGTAATTGTTGAACTCTGATATTCTAACGCCAGTAATTAAATGATGCTGTCTTAAAGTAACTCTGCTTTCCGCTCTAGTGAGCAGCAAGCTTCCGTTTTGCAAAGCCACTCTCCTCAGAGATCAGTTAATTTATCGAATACTATTTGGTCCATCGAAAAGCGGTAAAAAGGATGTTTTTCTGCATGGTCTTGGCAATCGAAAGATATATAAACCACAATGTTTAAGTCATCGCTGGCTTTGCACATTCTTTTTCAAAACGCTAACTTAATTTCAGGAAAGTGGATTTGTCTCCAAACTACTCGAAAATGTGTTGGTTTTCTTTCGCGCTGGAGTGGCGTCTGCCACAATGGCCTCTCACCCATTATGGTGCTTTTTTCATTTCATTTTTTTTTTCAGCTTACATTCGTTTAAGGTTACGGTAAACGTTTGTAGGCCGAAAAAAGCCGATTTTTTTATTTCTTCAAATCTCAGAAGCCCAAATTTTAAGAAACACAAAGATACCATCTTTGGAAGTAACAGAAATATTGAGAAAGCAGAATTCTTAATCAAAAGAGGGATGCTGCAACTTCTCATGCAAAGTTTCTCTGTGTGGTTAAAATTCTAATCCTATCTTTTTGACCTATTAAGCCGGTCGTGTGCTAGAAAACAAAGATGAAACCACATTATTAGTATCGAGTCCTTTGTTTAAGTGTTTCAATCGCTTTTTAAGCCGTAATTGCTCTTACTCTCTATTACGTCATTGTTGCGAACGCGCGCAATGCATGCAGGGGGTTGTAGTCACGCTCGCTTGGTTTGTTATGATTTTGAATGGGAAGTTGATTCGAAGTTGTACACATCTCTGTTACGGCACTCAAAACATCGAGAAAACATGGAAAAGAACAAGAAAATCAAACGAATTCAACTGAAAACCAATGCCCTAGTTTTTTTCAAAACTCTAGCACGGGCACAGGTTTCTCTGAAGCAGCGGAGAAACAACTCCAGATTCGCTTTGGCCTAGGCGAGAACAGATCAAACGGCAACGATGGCTGGGTGAAGTCACTTGAGTTCTTACCACATCTTACCAGTGAGAAAATCGACGAGAAGCTTATTGGTGGCTCTACATTGCCAAAAAAGACTGCAGCACCACAAGCATTTCGCAATAAGCGTCATGGATACCGTTTGTGGAAGGAAGGGTTTGTTCGCTCAATCTTAGTTAGGCCAAATGTCAAAGGACAATGTATGCTCTTTTTAGTGAAGTCAAAGGTGCACGCTTCTGTATCATGCCGCGCATTTTCCGCTTTAAGTTTTTCATTTTCTTCTAGAAGGGCTCTTATCTGGGCTCTTAAAACGTCGTTGTCATTAACAGGGGCTGCAGAACTTTTGTTGCGTTGAAGTTCAAAATCCTCATGAGCTGCTCCATCATTATTTGAGAAACAGTCATCGTCCAGCTCCAACATTTCAGTGCTTGCAGCAGAAGTGTCAATATTTACATCAGCCTCAGTCAGAACATCTCGGTTCCTAGCTCTAACTGTAAGCCTAGGTTTTGGTTTCATCATGTTCTCAGTTTTAGGTGTGATCGTAGGAACGTTGTTCATGTATGTTTTTNCGTAATTGCTCTTACTCTCTATTACGTCATTGTTGCGAACGCGCGCAATGCATGCAGGGGGTTGTAGTCACGCTCGCTTGGTTTGTTATGATTTTGAATGGGAAGTTGATTCGAAGTTGTACACATCTCTGTTACGGCACTCAAAACATCGAGAAAACATGGAAAAGAACAAGAAAATCAAACGAATTCAACTGAAAACCAATGCCCTAGTTTTTTTCAAAACTCTAGCACGGGCACAGGTTTCTCTGAAGCAGCGGAGAAACAACTCCAGATTCGCTTTGGCCTAGGCGAGAACAGATCAAACGGCAACGATGGCTGGGTGAAGTCACTTGAGTTCTTACCACATCTTACCAGTGAGAAAATCGACGAGAAGCTTATTGGTGGCTCTACATTGCCAAAAAAGACTGCAGCACCACAAGCATTTCGCAATAAGCGTCATGGATACCGTTTGTGGAAGGAAGGGTTTGTTCGCTCAATCTTAGTTAGGCCAAATGTCAAAGGAAAATGTATGCTCTTTTTAGTGAAGTCAAAGGTGCACGCTTCTGTATCATGCCGCGCATTTTCCGCTTTAAGTTTTTCATTTTCTTCTAGAAGGGCTCTTATCTGGGCTCTTAAAACGTCGTTGTCATTAACAGGGGTTGCAGAACTTTTGTTGCGTTGAAGTTCAAAATCCTCATGAGCTGCTCCATCATTATTTGAGAAACAGTCATCGTCCAGCTCCATCATTTCAGTGCTTGCAGCATAAGTGTCAATATTTACATCAGCCTCAGTCAGAACATCTCGGTTCCTAGCTCTAACTGTAAGCCTAGGTTTTGGTTTCATCATGTTCTTAGTTTTAGGTGTGATCGTAGGAACGTTGTTCATGTATGTTTTTCTCCCTCCTTCAAAGTGCTCTGAACTTCAAAGTGCTTCCTGTGGATCAAATGGATCCAGCGTTTCCTCAAATCTTTCTTTTCTTTGCTGTTCCCATTTGGGAAGGCGTAAAATGTGAGATTTGTGTGCTTCTTACTATTACTGAAGCAACCCGGCACACAACAAGTGAATCCTCCTGTACCTCCAAGTTTCTTGCTTGTCTTAGGCCCATCTTCTTCGTGCGGTGTGGCTATTGGATCTGCCGCTATTGGTTCATTCTCCGCACTCGCAGCTTCTTCAGACAAACCTGTGCCCGTGCTAGAGTTTTGAAAAAAAACTAGGGCATTGGTTTTCAGTTGAATTCGTTTGATTTTCTTCGTTCTTTTCCATGTTTTCTCGATATTTTGAGTGCCGTGACAGAGATGTGACAACTTCGAATCAACTTCCCATTCAAAATCATAACAAACCAAACGAGCGTGACTACAACTCCCTGCATGCATTGCGCGCGTTCGCAACAATGCCGTAATAGAGAGTAACGGCAATTGCTTGCCCCGGATTACAGTGTGGCTTATTTGACCTTGATGTTCACATTTGAAGTACCACCAGTAAAATTTCCTTTTTTCAGGACTTACAAATCCACTAGGTACAGGTACGAACAAGCTATTTTGTGCCCTAGGAACCAATCGAATGGCCCCACATTTTGCACACCACCAGAGCAGGCTTCAGGCAAGCAAAGTGTGTCTGAGAATCTTGGTATGTCCTCTGGTCCGCCTTTTATAGCTCAATACAACTGTGGGAGGGCAGAGAAGTTATTTGCAAATTTATGACAGCGTGTATTTTCAAGGGAAGGAGGAATTTAAAGAATGTGAGACAGTCTTTGGTAGCTTAGGACGTGCGCTTCCTGTTGATATAAGTTAGATTTTGTTATGTTAAACGCAAGGGTACAAAATAGCTTTTGAAGGAGGTATGCTCTCTTAAGTAATAAAGTCCTGGAAAATATCATTTTACAATCTTTGCCATTTATTTTGATATGTTTAGAATCCCTACATTCTTACGCATCGAATGATGTATAGTTTAACTAGATTCCGCTAATAGTTTGGCTTTGGGGAGAGAAAACCCACTCTTGTGCTGCAAACGTTTACCGTAACCTTAAACAGGGTTGCAATTCATTGTCAAAAACCTGCTTTACAATCGGCCATGTGAAAAACATACTTACAATATAAGCTTATTACAATTTGATATATAATTACGATCTATTAATGCAAAATAAAGAAAAGGAGCGGGAAAAAACGGAAAATGAATAGAGGCTGCCAATTTTTTTTCTAAATGAAGATCATTCCGAACTTTGGCTCCGCGATAAGTGAAAGGATTTTGTTTTTTCTTTTATTTTTATTTTTTCCTTCTTTTTTCTTAATTTTTTCTATTAGATGTTCTCATTAGAGGTATTTGCAGGTGAGTCCCAGAGTTGCGAAGAACGTGAGCATGGTAATCTGCCAGTCTAGAACAACAACCACTTAGGTATTTAGGGGCTAGCTTGTTCAGAAATTTAAAGATCATTGCTGATCTTTCTTGGTGGATAAGTTTTGCAATTGTAGGCCATCCTAATTCTTGAATCAAAGTTGCTGCTGATTATCAAAAGCAGTGTTTGTTACTATTCTCGTTGCCCTTTTTTGCAATTTTTGTAATCTATTCGAGGTAGTGGTCCCACAGGAGCAACAAGAGTTTAGAAAGGAAAACGAAACTTCGGTGGACTGGGNCTAGCTTGTTAAGAAATTTAAAGATCATTGCTGATGTTTCTTGGTGGATAAGTTTTGCAATTGTAGGCCATCCTAATCCTTGAATCAAAGTTGCTGCTGATTATCAAAAGCAGTGTTTGTTACTATTTTCGTTGCCCTTTTTTGCAATTTTTGTAATCTATTCGAGGTAGTGGTCCCACAGGAGCAACAAGAGTTTAGAAAGGAAAACGAAACTTCGGTGGACTGGGGACTAGTAATCAAAGTGCATTTGGAAGGGAAATCTTTGCTGACATCAGTTTTATCATGATTTGACCTTCACTAAAGCCGAATTCACATTAGGTCGTTGCAGTCGCTGGGTTCGTTGGGACGAACGACCCAAAAGACCCAAAAGATTGAATGTGAACGGCGAAACTCAATCGTTGGCCTCGTCAGGGTCATTGGGGAGTTTATTTTCGCCGTTCACATTCAGTCTTTTGGGTCTTTTGGGACGGTTGTTCCAGCGACCTCAACGACTCCATTTCCAGCAGGTTACCGAAAAACCAACGTTGAAATACGCAAAAACCGTAATACCGTGGACCCCAAAGACCCCCATTTAGCATTTTGTGAAACCGTAATGTCTTCTGATTAGCAATCTTTAAGTAAAATGGCGTTAATGAAATTGTGAGCTGCGGAATAGACCTGATCGTCGACGTTATTTCTGTAAATTCTATTAAGAATTTAAAGGAGCAAGAAACTGGCCATATTGCAATCTATGACATAGAACGGCTAAACCAGTCACTCTGTGCAAAATCTAACTTTGTATTACTACTTCAGAAGATCTGCACTTTCGAATGATGTACAGGCAGTCTGAAAAGTTCATGAAACAAAACATTTCTAGACTTTCCATAAGACTAAACCCACCTTAAATCAACAAAATTTCATAACGCTTGGGCAACTAAAGTTGCACTCGGTAAGCTCTTTGGATGATAAGAGGCCGTAGTTTGCAGCCTTTTGCAATAAAATGACAGTTCTATGGCAACCAGGCCAACAACATTTTGTCTACATAAATTTTGGGAGAACTTTAGTTCTCTCATCTAGCTGTTGAAATACATAACCTTTGTTGTCTTAAACAATTTGAGAATGCAATCAAATTGAAAACCCTATTAAATCGAAATCGACAATAAACAGCAATATCAGTTCATATGCTAGATGTTTTTGAATTTCTTTGAAGTAACTTTAATTTGCCACCAGTTCTTTTCGTAAAAGCCGACATGCAACTAAAATAATATTGACTGTGAAAATCAATTATTTGTGGCAAGACAATAATTTCTTGTATTTTCGAAGATCAGCTTTGAATAGAATTGGCAACAGGACAACAGACCTGTAGGACCTAGAGGGGTCGGGGGAGTATTGGAAGCAAACGTTGGATTACTCAAAAGCCATCGTTTCTCTGTGCTTTGTAAGACGTCAAAATATCAATCTACCATGTTAGAGTAAAATAATCCAATGAACCAAAAACAACTTTTCAGAAAAAGACTGACTTGATAAAAGATTTTGGTCATAAAGCCTGGTTTCCAATTAATCGTTACGATCGTTTGGATCGTTGTAAACGACTCCAGCGATCCTAGCGATCGTATGGAAACATGCACGAATGATTCTAGCGATCGATTTCATTTCATGTCATTGATCGCTGGGATCGTTGGAGTCGTTCACAACGGTCCAAACGATCGTAACGATTATATGGAAACCAGGCTTTGACAGTGGTTATACCACTCTAGCATTTTGCGCTACTTTGTTCGGGCCAATTTTCCAATAACTACCTTCGTTCGTGCATCCACTAGAAAAGAAAATTAAAGGAAAAATGTGATCTTTCTTGCTCTTGGCTTTCTTGCGTATGCAGTGTCAAGTATATTCCTCTTGGATATACCGGGTGTCCCAAAAAAAAGTTTCGACGTTTGAGTAAACGCAGATAAAAAATTTATGCCAATTTCTATTCATTCTAGTCTAGCTACATGCTAGGAATTTTAACTTACAGTTTGGCATCGTGAGAAGAAATCAGTTATCTGAAAATGGAGTTCTGAACTATAACATTTCATGTTTATGCTGAAGGCCAAACCAGGGAGGTTTGTACGCCTTCCTGCATCATGGCAGGGGAAGGGAGACTCCCCGGATGAGCAGCACTAAAATTGGGTTGAAAATTTGTTTTTCTTGACTACCAGCAAGAGTTCTGCTCATTGAGCATATTCAAAGTAAGATTCGCGAAATAAAATCAAATCGGTCTCAGGGGAACAAATACCAATTTTGTACGTTGCTAGTATACGGTCTATTGCTATTGTCATCTTTCTGACGGAGAGAGTGCACAATTTGCTTGACCACATGTAAAGTAGGCTTAAGGCGTTTCCAAGTAAGAAACATGGGAAAATGCACTATTGCGTAATATCAAAGGTTTAATAAACAGTTGAAAACTACCTTTTACTTCATATCAAGAAAAGACGGTTTTTTCTACTCTGTGGAACAGTAAAGATAAATAATTTCTACAAATGAAATTTCCACTTGGCAAAATACAATAATAACAGCAGCAAACATTTTTCATTAAGTTCATCAGATCTTACTTCCAATATGCTCAATGAGCACAACACTTGCTCGTTTTCAAAGTAAACGAATTGTCAACCCAATTTTACCGNAAGGCGTTTCCAAGTAAGAAACATGGGAAAATGCACTATTGCGTAATATCAAAGGTTTAATAAACAGTTGAAAACTACCTTTTACTTCATATCAAGAAAAGACGGTTTTTTCTACTCTGTGGAACAGTAAAGATAAATAATTTCTACAAATGAAATTTCCACTTGGCAAAATACAATAATAACAGCAGCAAACATTTTTCATTAAGTTCATCAGATCTTACTTCCAATATGCTCAATGAGCACAACACTTGCTCGTTTTCAAAGTAAACGAATTGTCAACCCAATTTTACCGTTACTCACCGTGATGATGCAGGAAGGCGTACAATTTTCTCTAGTTTGGCCTTCACCGTGAACATGAAATTTTATAGCTCATAACTCTATTTTCAGATAACTAATCTCTCCCCACGACATGCCAAACTGTGAGTTGGAATGCCTAGCATGTAGAAAGAATAGAAATTGCCAGATTCAGACCTTTTTTGTCTGCATTTCTCAAACGTCGGAACTTTTTATTAGGACACCCGGTACAGTACAAGCAAAGACCAAACGAGGGCAAACCTAGTAACAATTGCACCAGTTGCTTTGTTGGACACGTCAGTACACAGTGATTAGCAACTGTAAACAAAGGGATTTCGGCGGCAGATTAGTTAAGCCGCTAATGTAAATAAAGCCAGCTTCAAATGATAGATGCCCTGAAACCTTATGGAACCTTATGCTTACTTCAATCATTATGCATGCAAAAAGGATTTACTAAGAGAAGAAATGAGACACTTATCAATCTGACTAATTATCAGATTCATTCTGAACAATAGGCATCACAAATATCTTGTATTTTTGTGTGCATAACTCAACAACTACTGCTCAGCTTCTGAGTTAGAAAATGACCGAGGCAGATTTCTCAATTTAACATTCAACTCATCATACCTTCTCCTGGCATTCTTTTGCATGCAAAACGATGAGTTAGTCTCAGACATCTTTGGTGGCTTCTCTATCTACATATGATCGCTTTGTACTGCATGTCAATTAAAATCAACGGACTCTATTGTTACAAAACAACCAATGTTAGGTCATCAGTTTTCAATTTTGAAACATCTTTTCCATTTCTTACTCTTTCTGGCATTTGAAGAGGACTAGAACCAAATTGAGCATAGGATATTTCACTGGAAATACAACACAAATACTATGAAAACCAAAGCACTCAGTAAAGAGCACCTTTCTTAGATGTACCCGATTCACACTGGCAAGCCAAGCCATCTTAAACTCAACCACGTTGTAAAATGTTAGGTTCTAGTTGTCATTCCAGCAAATCCAATTAATTTGATTGGTTTAAATTTACTTTTGTTTAGATAAAGCTGGTTTAAATGTGTGAATTTCAGTGTGAATAACTTCATGGATGTGATCCTCTACGGACAGGGGCGTCGTGGGTACCGATTGACAGGGGGGCACAACTCCTTGGTTTTCCGACGAATGAGGATTTTCAAAGTCAATGGCGTCATCATGCGCATGCGCAGTTTCGTTATAATTCAAAATATCCCGTCTAACTATCTCGCATCTCTATTTGCACGAGAGGTCTTCATTTACAGGTCACATGCTTTTACAATACCAATTGGTCTATGCTCAAACTGACAACTGGTATAGAAAATATTCTTTTTTGTGTTGGGCTGATGTGCTTTTGCTGTTTTGATTCATCTACTTAGAAAAATGCTAAAATTACGGAATATGGAGAAGAATAGAATTTCAGGATGATGTTAGAATACTGGCCAAAGCAGAACAATTTGGCCTTAAAAAGGCTTATCTGGAAATCCTACTGCTAATGCTAATCAGGGTGCTAGGGAGTGGCAATTTCCTACAAATATGCCACACCCCTTTTGGTACTGATAGTCATGTTAAGTTCTGAGAGACTTCTGAACTCTGGTAACATCCGCGATCCTATTTTCGTTGGGTCCAGCAACAAAAGCTAAGGATTTTTAGCATTTTGCTTGAAATCATATTGTAAACCTAATACACACAATACAAACCAAAGAGTGTGATTGTGTTTCAAAAACGATTTGCAGATAGAGATAGCTCTACGATGATCTGCTATTCAATTGCATCAAAAATACAGATTATTGGGTTAAAACTGTACGGGAGTGGGGTGAGCTGTCATAATGATCCAGGGCCCGGGAAAATTTGTTGAGATGACGCCTTTTAGATCGTCAGAAAACGCCCCTCTTGTGAAAATTCACTCATGGAAAGGATTGTGATTGTAGGAAGATTATGGAAATATATAGCGATACAATTTTCGAGAAACTGATATTTTTGTCAAGTCATCAAAATATTTTTTCTTTTCGTAAATCCTTCAAAAATCTGCTATTGACACTTGCTACGAATTTGTTTGAGCATCGATCAAACTGACACTGTCGACTCTATCCTTCTGTTTTACTTTAGAGTAATATTAATATGGCAGAACAATATGGCAAGGTGATTTTCCTTAAGAACATATAATTTTTCAAAGCTTCGCATTTTACAGTATTTTAACAACTCAAGAAGACATTTTAGCAAATCATTTGGCAGTTCCGAGAAGCCTGCTCCTGAAATCCGCCTTTTTTCACTGATCCATCTAAAGCCCACAATCGCTTATGTACAAAAATTGCAAAGACGACTCAAAACAAACGACAACTGTATTTAAATATTTATGTGACATATTTTTCACTAAATCGTAACTCCGTCCCGTTAGTATCACAGCCGGAATGATTCCATATTACGATGTATGAAATAATGAAATTCCAACGATTCAAACGACCAGCGCCCAGTTTATGTCAAAAGCCGAACGGAGTAGAAATTTCCGAAAATTTCCGAATTCCGAAACTAGAAGGGGACAACCGGCCTCCCTGCCCCACAGCCACGACGCTTCTGTCTACTGGAACAAAAGAGATCATTCAGAAATTCTTCGATGAAAACTTGTGAAATTCAAAACTTACCAAAAGGTCTGACAGCTAAAAGAACAGAGACGAGCAAGGCAACAAACAAGAGCAATGCTATGCTAAACTGCAAACAATCATATCAAGCAAAACCTGGTTCCTACTAAAACTATTTCTGCTCTTCCTTACCTCACTGTAACCTCTCCTTATTTGATTTACTGCCCTACTCATCTTGGGGGTTTTCTCTACCTAAAAACAGAGCAGGTTTTATTTGTAGCTCATTTTGGTTTTATATAACTCTTCCAATTGAGTTTCGAGTGAACAATTCATTTCTTCGTTGGTTCTTCGTTCTCTTGACAACCAAACCATCAAAATAAGAGCAGAAAGATTTTCATTAATAACACTGGAGTATCCTCACCTTCTTTCTCCCAGACAAATACTTTTTCCTTGATCTCTGCAAGTTGATCATTTCCGAAGAGGATTCCAAAGTTGTTCGTTTCTTTGAATTTGATAACATGAGTACAAGTTTCTTGTCTATCACATTTGAAGAATACGCTGTTGATCAATGGAGTTTGAGCAGATTTATCTTTGCTGNAAATCTCCTCGCTTTAATACCCTGCATGTGATTTGCCATGGCCATGCCCCTCGCTTGGACCCAGGGGCTTATACAACACATATGTTGACTGTAAATCATTATAGTTGTTTTATTTTTGTCTGCGCAAGTCATTTTGTCAAGTGTAAATTGGACATGGTGTTTTACGTTTATATCTATATTATTTTAATACTTATAGATGGGGGCCCCGACTACCTCAGTTATGCCACTGCTCGTCAGCCCTCTGGGGTTTCTCTAGAGAAGAATTCCGGTTCTTCCCTGGAGTATCCAAGTATCCTGAACAGCTATTTCAAAAATCAAAATAATTAGATCATTCATAGTAAGCAGAAATGTAGTAGATTGAGAATTGTTTGTTCAAATGAAAATTGAAACTTGAAGCTTGAACTTATTCTTATTAAACTATTTTTTCCCATGGAGTGCTGAAGTGCATCAATGTGAAACCTTACTGAAAGTTTCCCTTTCAAGCCGTTTTTTCTGAAATTTGTGTTTCCTCTGTTGCTACATCATCAAATTTAACATATGGGTCAACAATGAGAGTATCTTCATAAGTACGAAAAGTGGATGTGTCCCAACTACCTACATCAGAGTTCGCTGTATGTAGATGCAGACACAGTAGTTCAGTAAAAATTAGCAGAAGGTAATAGTTAAAGATATCTATAGGAACAATTTTAATGTCGTGATTGAAATATACAAACAAAACAAAAAGAGTAGAACATCTCATGCTATCAGCAAACTCAGAATATGGACCCAAAAGGATTGAAATGGGCCACGAAAAATATTTGTCTCTTCACAATGGGCCATGGAATTTTCTACTCGTTTTCAGTAGGGGCTATGAATAATATTTGTGAAAAAATCAAATATCCTCCTCCCCCTGTAGTAGATACTTTATGACAGGTCCCTAAATATCAGTTTCTTTGGCTTAAAATCCCTTTCTCCGTCCCCTGCCAATGCCAAACACAACCAATGCCAAATTGGAAACTTTGACAACTTTGTAACAGTTTTCTAATAATCACCTTCCTTGGTAAAATTTTGAGCACAGACCTTATACTTTGTCTTAGAACGCTTCTCACAATCTAATGTTTGCTTGACCCCGAAATAGAAACCTTAAAAATTCTGTGATAGCATATCTGGGAAATTTTTTAAAAATGTCAACCTATACTTTGGCTTAGAATGACTCTCCCAGTCACATTCCAGCATTTCTTGGAAAAATTCTTACCCTACCTATTACCCAGCTACTTTCTCCCCGTTTTTGAGTTTATTTTAAATAAGTTTTCTTGGGTTTACTGATCGATTTTTGTGTGGCGAAGCACATAATTTGGCATTACTGGACTCTTTTTAAAAATAACAAGTAGTTCTGAATTTTTCCCCACAAAATGTCCAAAAAAATTTGGTGGCCCATGAATTAAATGCTAAAAAATCTTGTGGCCCATGATTAAGCATCAAAAACATTTTATGACCCCTGCGAATATCCTCGTCCCTCCCCACCTGGTAGATACTTTATGACCGCTCCCTTACACTGCAACACAAAACATGCTCTCCATCCCCGATTCAAAGCAAGTATCATTTGTAACTAACTACTATAACTAAGCCCCAACCCAGCCTGGTTCCCTGCGTCAACCAGTCCCCTTGTCGAAAATGACGTCAGGGTACTCCAGACTGGCCCCAACCCTGACTGATGCGAAGGAGCCTGTGACAAGCGCATTGGGAAAAGTCCTCGTCAAAGAACACCTTGTGAGCGCAGGTTGCGCCGGTAATGCGCGTTATTCTGCGAATGATTTGAAATCGAAAGCAGAGATTTTAGTTGACAATCGAAAATGGCGGACGAGGTAGGTAAAAAATATAGCCAGCTGCCTGAAGAAAACAATCGCCATTGCTTCAAAATACAAGTCGTTGAAGATGCTTTGAATAGTTGCAGAGAGAAAGACCTGCATATAGGTGATTATATCAAGGCCTATGAAGAATTATGTATCTTTTTCAATCTATTAGGCTCGGTTTTTGGTTTCATCACCTCGGATGTGAAAGAAAAGATAGATATTTTGCGCGACTTTCGAAATGGGCATATCGACAGGGAGAAATACGAGAAGGTCGAGGTTATGATGGAGCATGAAATTGAGGTTAACAAGAAGACGAATCAAGTGTTGCTGGGCTCGAGAACCTTGCTGCGACTGCACAGGGCCTTATCTTTTACGATGCTATTTCTCGATCGTCTAGCTGAAAGTTCCGACCATGAAAAGGCATCATCAATCGCTTCTAGTGCCTACTCAGAAACTCTCGCGAAATTCCATCCATGGCTCATTAGAAAAGCTGCAAACCTTGCTATGTATACATTGCCATGTCGTGGTGATATGCTAGTCTTAGTTGCAAAAGAAACTGCTGTGGAAGAAGTTCAGACGAAACTGAAAGCATGTGTTTTAGCTATCAAGCCTGTTTACGATCAAATTGAAGACCTTTATACAAAATACAGCCTTCATGGTTTACCATGAACAATTTCATAACCAGATTAACTGAAACTAGGGAATGACTGCACTTTTGGCACACCAGCTTTTATGTCATATCTTTCTTGCCAGACTGGAAAGTTTGTATTTTGCGCTTGCAAGTTGAGATGGCCTAAGCACGATTTGCGCGGAAATTTCGTAGTTCCGCGGTTGAGAACAATAGCTTAAAACAATAGATCTTTTGTTTATCGGCAACTTCGCGGCTCAGATTGAAAACCGCGTTTAAGTTCATGCGCGCGCAATATCTTGCGCGCGCTGTACAAACTTTCCAGTCTGGTTTTCTTGAGCATATTTGACCAAATACCTTAGGGACCATCAACATTTAGGATTTGTCTTTTATCATGGCATTTGGCTGTGATTGTTGGACCCCCCTCCCCCCTCCATCATCGCAGCCTAAATAAAAATCAGCCTAAAAACGACCGTTGTTGTTCTCGAGATCGCCGAGTTATTTTAAGCAGAACCTGAGGTCTAAACTGCCGCTTAAAGTTATTTGACGGAGCTAAAGCCAAGGTCGTTCCAAAAATAGTTTAAATTCAACTCAATTGAAATTTAGTACACAATTGAATTGACCAATCAGCGCTTGCCTTTCGACGCGTGACTGAAGTGATCACGTGAAATTGGAACCACGGAAACAAACTGATCACGTGAAATTATTGATCACACAAAGTTGGTCAACTTTCATTGGCTAAGATACCAGATCTATTTTTATCTTACCCAGTCCCCTGCATATGCAGCTCTGATTTAGCTATTTATCTCCGTCAACTAACTTTAAATTAGTCATCTTCAGATGGAACAAACAATATCTCTTTCGATTGAATCTTGTAGGCAAAATGACAAGTGGAATGTACTAAAACGTTATTTTTCAAACTAATAATTTCTTAGATTAGGTTTCGTCCTGAACATACTAGTAATCACGGCTTTGGTCTACACCCCCTCCCCCCATCACGGCCATATGCCGCGATGAAAGACAAAACCTAAAATGTTGATGGCCCCTTACTAACCCTACCAACAAAACCCTACAGCACAGGCCTTGCACACATTAACATGAAAAGAATTTTCAAGAATTCTCAAGAATTTTCAAGAATTCTAAAAAAATTCAAGAATTCCTCACATTCTGATAAGAATTCTGGAGATGTTGAAGACTAGAAAATTTTCAAACAAGAATTCTTAAGAACTTAAAAGTTCTCAAGAATTCTCAGGGAGAAAAACAGTGTTACTGTGTGCAAGGCCTTAAGTTACCCTAACTAACCCTAACTAACCTTAAAACCCCTTTTCCAAAGTTAACCCTAACACTTTCCCTATGAAACTTAACATGCAAGAAAGGTAGGTGTCTGCCAAATTGCATACTAGCTGAAAGTAGGATGTTAGAAACAGTACTGTATATTGTTGGAAACAGATCAGACATGAAATGAAATAAAGATACTACCAGGCAAATTATTGAACATTTTATATGACAGTTGACTTTCAGGACAAAATTTTTAAAGTGCTCCAAAAATCATTTTGGTGTGCATTATGACAGTATGTGAAATCAATAACCCTATGACTTAGTAAATTACTTTTTAGCTACAATATACATGGAAAACTATGTTATAAATTTTGAGGGGTATTTTACTCTTTAGAAAAGCTAACAAGGTTTTTCGGACAATGTAGGAAAATGTTTTATTTGTCCATTTTGGCACTAGCACACCCAAGCAAAATAATAGGTTATTAAAAAAAAAACAGGCAGAAACAAAACTTTTGCCCTGCTAGCCTGAGATCTTGGTGAAGACTGCCATATACACTGCAGTCAGGTCATTAATTAAAAAAACTGTAACATTTTTAATTTTGGGGTCTGCAAATGAGACAATTGCCTTTTAAGATCAAATATACTGGTGCTGTGCGAGTGAAATAAAGAAGAAGGCACTTCTCTCATGCATATTTTATAAAGCATTTTTGGCCTTGCAGTTATCTGTTTCTATTTTTAAGGAGGATGAAATCCTTAAATTTGTTTATGATATTTAATCCGGCCTAGTGGATCAGTAAAATGAAGATATGCAAGAGGTTTGCATAACAATGCAAATTTTTTCCCATACTGTGTGTCAAACTTTCAGTCTGCAGATATATATATACAGTATGTCTTAGAATTTTGCAAGAAAGTTCACTTTTGTGTTTTAGAATTTATATATATATATATATATATATATATATATATATATATATATATATATATATATATATATACCGTGTGTCCCAAAAAAAAGTATACAGATTTAGTCGACCCTAGCGAAGAGAATTTCGCTTGAATCAAACATATATATATATATATATATATATATATATATATATATATATATATATATATATATATATATATATATATATATATATATATATATATATATATATATATATATATATATATATATATATATATATATATATATATATATATATATATATATATATATATATATATATATATATATATATATATATATATATATATATATATATATATATATATATATATATATATATATATATATATATATATATATNATATACTGGTGCTGTGCGAGTGAAATAAAGAAGAAGGCACTTCTCTCATGCATATTTTATAAAGCATTTTGGCCTTGCAGTTATCTGTTTCTATTTTTAAGGAGGATGAAATCCTTAAATTTGTTTATGATATTTAATCCGGCCTAGTGGATCAGTAAAATGAAGATATGCAAGAGGTTTGCATAACAATGCAAATTTTTTCCCATACTGTGTGTCAAACTTTCAGTCTGCAGATATATATATACAGTATGTCTTAGAATTTTGCAAGAAAGTTCACTTTTGTGTTGTAGATTTTAAACTAAGTCCTAGTCTTCCTTAAGTTAGAAGTGATTTCTGCACAAGGAACTAGAATTAGACACCAGGTTGTCTTTAGAATTTTCAATTAGGGTCTACAGGGGTAAAATGTGTAATATAGCTTGAGATAAGATAAGATGGGTTAAGGGTCAAATTTTCCAGGCAAAATTGTTGATAATGGACCTTTTAGGTATTCTGCAAAGGAAACTGGATAGGGCAATCTTTTTATACATTTTTTATGTGAAGTGTTTGATTGAGGGTGTTAGAGCTTCTATCACTGCTGTTCACAGTTGAGAATTCCTCAGATTTCTACAAAGTATATGAAAATATTGTTTGATCCAGACTTTTTTGTAGGATAACTAAAAGGTCTGTTGTTATAAAAAATTGTGTCAGAAACTTTTGGAGCTACGCCAATTGGAACTACATTGCTTGTTCTAGCTGATGCTGATTTTGTAGTTCATGATCCTTAAGTTGCAGTTTTCAACCTTTCAACATGACCCATCTTATCCCAGCCTACCCATTTTCCCCAGTACACACTATACTTTATCTTCGTTATAGGTTCTTAGTGTTTGTAAATTTAAATGGTAAGGCTATTCTCATGCAAACCAGCAGTCCTTGGTGCCACATTTTCAGAAGGGTTTGGATCCACAACTGTCAGGGTTTGCATGTAATGTTCTGGAACATATAGTAGTATTCACCATTGTCAATTCTGTAGAAATTGTTGATGTTTTTTTAATGTTAGGATAACTTATGAACATTTATTATGATCAAAAGACAATTCGAAGCCAATTTCTAGATAATATATATATATTAGCTACTTTTCATAGCGCAAAGCTTTGTCCTAAACCTGAAAGGTATTTTTTCTCTTTCTCATCTGCACCCACCCTCTGTGTCATCTACCCAGGAATGAATTTATCTTTTAAGGGGTGAGTTGCTTTTGGTGTTTGAGTTCCCATTAAGGATGTTGCCTCCATATTTCTATTATATTATTGAATAATTCACAATGTTATGACATGTTTCTTTATCATCGAGAGTAAATTTTAGTTAATCATAGCATAGGTTCCAAATCTTTAAAAAGGTCAGTGTAAAATCTTGTGACCTATTTCTTTGAATGGAATGGCTCGAAAGAAAGTTTAGCTACTTTGTAATAATTATACCGTTGGACTTTTCAGAAACAGTCAATATTTTCAGAATCAGAGTTTTGTTCTTCCTTTTTAAGAATTCAAGAACAA
Organism: Aurelia aurita; assembly: GCA_004194415.1. NCBI lineage: Eukaryota > Metazoa > Cnidaria > Scyphozoa > Semaeostomeae > Ulmaridae > Aurelia > Aurelia aurita. Next base: position 121,015 of record REGM01000456.1, read on the forward strand.
TTTTGAAAACAACTTAAAAGCATCATAATTTCTAAACTTTTTGAGGAAACACAGAATAATTTTCAAGAAAAACATAGTTTATGAATGTCTACAATATGGTATCAAGCACAATTCTTTCACTCTTATGGTTTACGATTTAGAAATTTGATGACGTCACATCCTCAAATGAGTTGAAATATGAAATACGCTGTAATTTATGAAAATATTCAAGATTTCTGAAATGTCCAACGGCAGCATTATAGCAAAGTAGCTAAAAGTTTCTTTCAAGCCATTCAATACAAAGAAATAGGTCACACAATTTTACACCGACCTTTTTACATCAATTTAAGATTTGGAACCTATGCTGTTAATCATAGTATGATACCACTATTGATTTCAATAGACTATTCCGCACTCAAATACGAATGTCCTCAATGCTATGCATCATGGGATCATACGGGGGCTGGTTTACACGCGAAAACACTAGCTTCGAAAAGATCGAAAGCGGATTCGAATTCCAATTCAAAAACCCCTATGCGATCCTGAGATGCAACGTGAACAACAGTGTCTTAGCATTCGACTGTGGCCATTTTTTAAGGACTTTCGATAGCCCAGGAAGCAAGCTTCGCTCAAGACTTAAACCCACCACTGTGATTACGAGTTTAGGCCTACGCAAATTACCAAATATCTCCACAGGAAAAACGAGGCCCCCAATTGAGGGGGTACCTGGAGCTCGTCATTTTGCCCTTGTGGAGCCCTGGAGCCCAACCTTTTTTCTTGATGGAGCCCTGGAGCCCAAATGATGTTAATATTGAAGCCCAAACTTAGCTTAGCAGATGGCTTTATGTGTAAAAAGTACTGGGGTACGTAACTGGCTGATCTCAAGATATGTGGACCTTCATTTCAACTGTCGTCCGTTTCAAATTAGACGTCAAGTGAGAACGCCCGCAAATAAGAACAATGAAAGTGTTTTGCAACGGTGTGGCCAGCCCAAATATACAGGGGGTATTAAAATGAGGGGGTTTGGGGTGAAGTTCCCAGAAAAATTTTTCAGGACTTTACTTTGGCTTAGAACACCTCTCCCGATCCCATTTTTGCCGGTGCTAAAATAGAATTATTGACCATGCTGTAACAGGTGTTTTTAAATTAGCATACCCAGGAAATTTTTTTCGAAAAGATCATTTTCTTTGGCTTAGAATGACTATCTTGATCCCATCCTATGAATCATCACCTTCAGGACAATTTTTACTGAAACGCCTTTTACTTCGTCTTAAAATGCTTTAGTTTCAGATCATTTAGTTTTTCCTCGAGTTTTAGACCACGGTACACATGGTCAAGCTGGGATTGTGAAATATGATTTTACAGTGTTTTTAGTGAGTTAGTGAGTTCAGTTTTTAACTTTGTCTTATTAGGCCCGGTTCAGACGGCGTATTTTTCATGCATCGAATATAATAAGCATTTTATTCGACTCAAATACGATTAGAATCATACGTTTATTCTCGCCGGATGTAAATCTCTGAAATTGAAAAGGAGCTACTCCCTTGGGATATTTCTAACCAATCTATATTCCCAAAGGGAATTTATAGCATATAAAAACAATAAGCGCGACCTAGCCATTCTTCTTCAGCAACTCGCTCGATACTTAGCAAGAGCTGCGCTCAAAAATACCGTCGCTGCCAAGCTGGTTCATTTGGAAAATCTGGAAAATCTAGGCCATAGCCCAAATCAGGGACCGCGCAGCGGTTTTTAAGTGGGGGGGCTGAAGGGCGAGCGAAGCGAGCAAAAATGGGGGTCCGGGGGCTTGCCCCGGGAAAATTTTTTGAGACCACGCCCTTTAGATCGTCGGAAAACGCCCTTTTTAAGAAAATACTTCTCTCTTTAGGTCCATATTTATATACAGTTTGGTTCAGAGAAAATTCAATTACTACGAAAAGAGACACATATGACAATTATTAGGCATTATAGAAACTAGTCTAGTAAACTTTCCAAAGTTGCGATGCCGTTTTTCATTTTTTACGAAGTTTTTAGCAATTTCCAAGATGGACTTCATGTCCGCTCGTTTTTTATGGAAGTTCAATATCTCCAGGTTATTGAATCTTGCTTGCTTCATATTTGAGCGAAGCCAGGTTTTGAGCCGTCTAACCATTGAGAAAGACCTCTCAGCAGATGCACTCGTTGCCAGGTTAACATGCAAGAGCTTGCAAACAATCGCCACTTCGCCTATGAGACGAAGTTCTTCAGGCTTAGAATTTGTAATCCTCTTCAGAATGTCGTCGAAGCATATGGCTTCATTCTCTCCTCAGCATAATCTTCGGATTTCAAAACCATGAGGCAATAACTCCAATTGCTCATACGCTTTGAAGCAGACAGGCTGACTAAACTTGAGGTCAATGGAATGAACCATTAAATCGACTGCTTCAAAATAGATGTGTCTAAATAAATCTCGTGGAGATTCTGCAAAGGTAATGTCGTACTTCCTTCCTCATATCTCGCAGGGCAATGTCGTTTGTGGGGCAACTTTGGCTCTCCAATCAAATTGTGCTGCTTAGCTTTCAGTAAAACTCTATCGTAAAACGAATTGAAGCTTTCAGTATTGCGAATATTTTCAAGATTTGTTTTAGTCAAGAGTGCAAGTCACTTTCCATAGATAGAGGATAGTTTTGTTCCTTGTAATCTCTTCCACAAGTTATCCGTGTGTTTAAGTAGCCGTTGACCGAGATTTAGCCCAAAAAAGAACTCGAAGCTTTTCATTTTATGCTCACAACCAGCTGTCATAAGTATACCCATAGACAGCGATGATTAACACCCCCATTTGCTTCACGTATCAAATGAGAAGATTGGCAAAGAGGCCATAAACGGTGTAGGAGTTTTTTTTCNTGTGTTTACGGTTGCACGCCTCATTGCCCAGTTGCTGCCAATCAAAGACGATAATCAAAGAAACCGCCGTGGTAAATTTGATTGTTTGACGCAGGAAAACCCAGTAAAGAGGTTAGCATAATTTATGCATTTGATTCGACACATGAAAAATACGCCGTCTGAATCACTGCCGTGCTTACGTCGTTTAATTCGACTGGACTGGCCGAATTTATTGATTTGTGTCGACGTTAATAATAACTGCAGTAGCTATTTGATTCAGACGCCGTATTTTTCATGTAGTTAATTCACAACATTATATTCGATACATGAAAAATACGCCGTCTGAACTGGGCCTTAGAGACGAAATTTACCCTTGCTCATTAATTGTGTTCTATAACCCATGAACAAACTTAGCAAAAAACCTTCCTTTGCAAGGAAATTAAGCTTTTTGGTGCCTTTTTAATATTTCCCCAATAAACCTAAGCACAATTGATGAACTACTCGAAGAACTTTAATTAATTGTGAAGTTCAATTTTATGAAAGTTTCTTACTAAATTTAGAGGGCGTGGTTGGGAATTATAATACTTCCAAAATAATATGATCGAAATCAGGTTTACAAGACATTTGAACATGTCCTTTCTTTGCACCCTGGAGTACCCCGGCACGTTCTACCCCGGTGATTTCCCCGGTAAAAAAAGGACGCAAAATCTGTCCCCGGACAAGATGTGAATCTCCCCGGTACAAAATGCCTCTCAAGTGAAACATGGGCTGCAAATTGTGCAAATTCCGAGGGAAGTTTGATCAATTATTTCCACGCAGATACACTTCCCCACCAAAAACTGTGCTGTCCTCGGTAGAAAATTGGAGCTCCCCGGCGAAATTTAGACTATTTTTCGATCATGAGAACCTCGGCGAACATTTGACCTTTCACTGGGGCACTTAGAGGGGGGGGGGGTGTTTCTTTCATTTTTAGCGAAGCTATACGTCTATTGCTAAATGTAGATAGCTTCACCTTTAGCATAAATGAGTGAAATGAGATAAGAAAGTTATTAAAACTCTGGTTATTTTGCAAACTTGTCAATTTCTTTTGGTACACCACCGGAACCAAAACATGAAGAGATAGACAATACAAGAAAATCAGGCGATATTTTGCTTGCTGTGATTACATACAAAATATATATGATTGCTAAATCTAACCCCTTACATTTATACCGCTAAAATGTTTCTTGAAACTTCCAGTTGATCGATGACTTTGGCCACACTATGATTGGCAGCGGCTGTATTGTCTGTGATATTCCCTTATTGGGCGTCTGAAAAATATTGTGAAAATTTGAGATCTACTCGATTTCTGACCTTAAAAACGTACAGCTACTATTTAAGAGCAATGGACCTTAAAGACAAATGACTGATATATAGCGCCTAGTTTAAAAATAGGACTGAAGGTGTCTGAGTGGCTTCATTGTCCAGTACATTTGATAATCTCTCGAGGTCATCAAATACAATGGAATACAATAGGCTATATTTGGATTGCCCAGGCCCCTGATTTAAGTCGCCTTATATCTCCGTCATTTGTCTTTAATGTACCAGTTGACCGAAGATATCCTATCAATGTCACCTACCTGGCCCGGCCCAGAGGCTGCACTCAAATGGTTTTGTATACGGGGATGTCCATCCGAGAAAATTAAGAAAACCTTCAAAGTATCAAACCAATGTCAGTCATGACCCAAAAATATCTTAAACATTTGTTAATGAACCTACAAATACACAGAATTATTAAAGACAAATAGTGATTAATTCGAATTCTAATATGCATAATTATGCAGGATATATATACAGAATTCTTGGCCAATACTCAGATCTTTGCGCTTATTTTTTTACTTCAAATAATCTATCATTTATATTCTCGTGTTGATAATAAGAGAAATTCACTGGACAGCTTCTTGAAGATCTAAAGCATCACTTTTTGTACAGTTTTTACACCCAAAAGTATTAAAATTTGTTTTTAAAATTGTGTGACCAAAATAATAATAATAATAATAATAATAATATAGGCATTTTATAGCGCCATATATCCCCAGGGCTCATAGGCGCTTAACAACAAAACTAGTTAATTTAACATAAAATTAGAGTCTAGAATATAATTTACACGGGAATATAAAAGAAATTTTAATACTTTTGGNTCTTTGCGCTTATTTTTTTACTTCAAATAATCTATCATTTATATTCTCGTGTTGATAATAAGAGAAATTCACTGGACAGCTTCTTGAAGATCTAAAGCATCACTTTTTGTACAGTTTTTACACCCAAAAGTATTAAAATTTGTTTTTAAAATTGTGTGACCAAAATAATAATAATAATAATAATAATAATATAGGCATTTTATAGCGCCATATATCCCCAGGGCTCATAGGCGCTTAACAACAAAACTAGTTAATTTAACATAAAATTAGAGTCTAGAATATAATTTACACGGGAATATAAAAGAAATTTACTTAAAATTATTAACCTATTCACTAAAATCAAAACCTATTTCATACAATCAAAATAATCAATACTTTTAAAATAACCTTGTTGTTGTTGAAAAGCACAGGAAGACCATATTACAGATTATTTGAAAAAATTAATTTGCCTTTCCTACAGTTATCATTTGCGTGTGTTATTTGTGAAATAAATATTTTATCGAAAGAGCACAATGTGCTGGATTGCTAGCGTCTACCGGGCCCAGAGGCCACACAATGTGCTCTTTCGATAAAATATTTATTTCACAAAGAACACATGCAAATTATAAGTGCAAATTATTTTATATTTATTATTTTTTATACACGAAACTATCCTTCAGCTACTATATCAGATATAATAAATATATAGAGCAGATATAAAGTAAAATCAAATAAGTTACTAGTTAGCCTAAGATGCTGTTCTTCCAGGGGTTGTGTTTTCATCAATTCAGATTTACCATAATTGCTTGACAGCATAGGGTTCAAATCTTTAAAAAAGGTGGGTGTAAAATTATAATAAATTTGTCTTTGAATCAAATGGCTTGAAAGGAACTTAGGGTACTTTACTGTAAATCTGCGGTAGACTTTTTTTGGATTTCTTGATTATTTTCAAAATAGCGGCATTTCTTATATTTGAGGCTGTGACGTCATCAAGTTTCTAAATCCTAATCCAGACGAGCAGCAGATTTCTGCTTGCCATCATATTGTAGACCTTCATAAACTATGGTTTTCTTGAAGGTTGTATAATTTCTCCTCTATTGATTTAGGCTTTTTGATGATTTTAATTTTTTCAAAATTTCCATGAATTCTTTCAACAAAGAAAAAAAAATACCTCCATTTTGAAAATAATCAAATTATCAACAAAAGTTTCTATGGCAGATTTACAGCAAAGTACCCTAAGTTCCTTTCAAGCCATTCAATTCAAAGAAAAAGGTAATAAAATTTTACACCCATATTTTTAAAGTTTTGAACCCTATCCTTTGCTTTTGCTTCAAAAAATTATCGTGTGATCATCACCGGTGTGATAATGAATGAAATTTTAATTTCGTTGAACAATGGAATTAATAGAAAATTTCCTGAAGAATTTGCTTGCATTAAAAAAATCGAAAAGTTTTGGACAGTAAAACTTTCGGACAAAATTTTGTCCAAATTACAGAGCATCCTGAAGATCTTGTGGCTAAATTCTCTGCTCACGATAGGTTAATTATCTGCAATTATAACCCATTTCAATCGAAATATTTGATCAATATGCTGTAAAAGAGGAAAGTGGTTCAAATTTTTTTTTAAATGTCCGAAACTTTTGTCTGAAATTTTTTGTCCAAAGTTTTCAATCCGAAACATCTGGATGTTGATGTAATAACTTACTAAATATTTCATCTGGCACTGGTGAAAGAAACATTGTCCCTTGAGATCCAAAAGGAACGAGAGAAAAAAAGTGACCACTTTCGAAATTAGCCAATTAGAGACCCCCTTAAAGATTTCGCATTGTGAATGGACAAGGTCGATTTTCAAGAAGCAAGCGCATCGCCCGGTACCTAAGAACAAAAGCTAACCTACAGATTGTGTGGGGCAGAACATTTGTTTCTGAGGCATAAAATTGTAATGAAAATCCCCTGCGAAAGACCAGCCTTTTTTAAATTTTCAGCTGTGACGGGTCGCTTTTTCATGTAGGTTCAAAAATTGATGTTGTTTTGTGAAATTCTGTGCCATTGTGCCCCCCTCCCCCTTATTCTCAAAACCATAAGTGCTAGAGACTTGAAACTTGGCACAAGTAACAAACAGGATACGGCAAACAAGATGAAATCTTTTTTTTTTTTATGGCGTGGTTAAGTGCTGACGTCAGCAAATGTTGTTAAATTAGGTGTAAAACCACACTGACTTTGACATGTTGTATATCCAAATCAAGTAAACATATTGATATGAGATTTGAAATATACAAAGATTGCATCCTTGTTATTTTGCTGAGTATGACAAATATTTTTGCTGATGTCAGCATTTATCTATTATGTTCGCGACAAAAAGATAAAAATGGTTTAAATATTGGTTTAAAAATGACAAAAAATAATAAACATAGGTAAAAAGAACCGCTGCTGCATCGTATGAAGCGGCTCATTTTTCTAATCAAAGGACCCTTGGGGTGACTCACGAGATGATTATATCGAGACATCGAGCAGATTTATTCCCCGAAGACGCCATATGGCGTCCTCTTCAGTTCAGCTTCTCTTCCCCGAAGACGCCATGTGGCGTTTCAAAAACATGGCTTAGAAATTGCACAACAGTACCTAAACAAAAGGAGCTTTGTCAACGGGATTAGTACCATTATTGGATACAGGAAACGTTGAGTATTCTTTTGGCTACAAAAGGTCAACAGGGGTCAGGTCAAAGTTTTTGAGAAAGTGCGTGTCGAATATCTGTGTTTACATTTTTGCGATCGCGGTAAATTTTGTTTCCTATAAAATGGAGGCAAACTTACAGTATTAGAAGCAGTTACACGGCATTTTCAGGGAAACTTCAGAGGATGAAGAAGAGTTTTCGGGGTCTTGAGAGCTAATGGAGAAGTTAATTGGGACATTCAGGCTGACAAATCATTGTTAGGGGATGAAAGTGCAGGAGAAGAGAATCGCGTTAGGCCGAAGGGCGAAGGGAAGTTAGGCTTGAGGACTACGGAGCTCTCAAAAGTTCTTGATATTCCAGAAGAATACTTTATCTGGTCCTGTTCATAATCTGGATGCTAAAAATCTTGATATTCTGAAAATTCAATTATTTCTTGACCTTTTATTTCTTGAAAGTTTTCTTCTAGCACCATTTGGTTTTGAGATATAAGAGATTCTATAATAGTTCTCAAATTTAAGTGATAAAAGTTGAATCACTGCGGGAACGAACAAGGGCTGTCTGGAGAGCTTTGTTTATGGGGATTGAAACATCACACATAAGACTTTTGTTTGGGGATCAATGAGTTAATGAACTAATAATCAAAACTTTTTGATGTCCTCGACAAGAAACTCACCTTCTGCTTCGATCCAACACTTTCGCAACTCATGAATTCTTCCTAGGGAAGGCACGAAGTAGCTACTACCAATGATGTGATTGGCTGTTATTCCCAGCGATCGCACCACGCAGCAACCACACTCAGCAAAACAAGCCAGCTTGGCTTGTTTTGCTAGATGTCACACGCCCTCTAGGCTTCATATTGACACTATCACTTCCCAATGCAACCCTAGCGCCATGGCGAATAAGACTAAATGCCATCCTAGATAAGGCACTCTTCTGATGTATGACATTGCGAAGAGCATTGTAGCCTGACATTGTCCAAAGGCTTCATATCGACTCGAGCTGATTCTAGCACTTTTCATCACACAACCCTAGTGCCATGACAATAATGACAACGAAAGACACGAATTTCACCCCCACCCGATAGACTCTACTTGTACTTTGTACTCGTGAGTCAAAAATGAAGTTTAACATGGCTTTTCGTTAGTATGCATGCGCAACAATGAATAGTGATGATGTCATCAAAAATCAACAAACTGTTTATCAAATGAAAGCCCTTTTCAAGAGGATTTAAGCTATGTTTATTTCATTACCATAGAGCCAGTGGTTCAAATGTTATGGCTAAAAAGATATTTAGTTTGCTGAGCACTCAATTTTAAATTATGCGTTTACCCCCTGAACGAATGTCAACATTTTTAAATTGATATGACAGTATGTCTCCTAAATAGAAACTAGAAGTCACGAAGATATTAGGTTATTCTAGAAGTACTCAAGGAGCTGCGTAGAAGAGATCACTAGGGGAGCACTTTGTGCCCCCCCCCCCCTAGTCTGGATAGGGTTAATGAAACAATGAAAAACTGGTATAACTAAATAATGAATGAATGGAATAAATAATAAGTTTAAATAGATATCATAATGCCGATTTTGCTCTTTGATGATTTTTGATACATTATAGAGCCATTATGGAAGGAATTAATAAATGAAAGTTTAAATATTGCCAATAGTTCGGAAATATTGCCATTTTCCTCCACTATGACGTCATAGTGACGTCATGGATGTAATGAAGAATAGAAAAAATGCACTATTGTGTATATTTTGTTACTGTGCACCATTGTATCAAGTCTCACCCTCATATTTGCGTTATTCACGGAGTTCTTAAGGGGGCACTCCCACCGGTAATACAAGGGTCCAAAAAGCACGGAATTAATAGCACATCATCCCCGTCGGATAAATAGACCAAGTACCCCAGGGTCTCGGGGGGAAAAATAGATAACATACCTCCATAGCCATAACGGCGACGACGAACGTAGCTTCTACGGCGTCTGTAGTATGCAGGGTCTGAGAAGAAATAATGATACATTAACTGCTAACAACTATATTTTAGATATTTGGCGATTTGCATTTACATTTACATACCAATCCGTGAATGTAAAGGCGCACACCAATGAGCCACGTGATTAAATTTCAACGTGTTTCCCACTCCTTTTTTTTTGCTCGTAGCCAATGCAATGAGCAGTGCAGAAAACTTTCGAGGATTGCCGTAAAGACACTTGATATATTGCTCAGGTGGATGACAGAAGATTTGAATAAAGTCTCTATGATGGCCGGTTGGTTTTTTGTATCCGGTGCCTCTTGTTCACTGCTATCTTGATCACAGCTTCCACCAGAACTTTGCTTCGGTTTACTCCTGTACCTGATTGAATTGAATTTCCACACAAAATTCAAATCAGATTTTGCATGTGACGCATCCATGTGCGCCTTTAATTTCGGAGGGATTTTGCTCAAGAATAGACACTGTCCATCGACAGTGTGAACTTTACACTACTTTCTTCTGTGATGTAATAGCTCAGAATGGGCCTAGGCAAAGTTATCTATTCACTATGAGACCCTGTTGGGCAAGGTTTAGTGAAGGGATATAAGGGACGTTGGTGGAAAAAGTCTCATTTGCACCAAATAAAAATTCAAGTTAAGACAGAACCTTTTTGAGTGCCACAAAACTTGAATCATTTATTATGCTAAATTCACCTTAGCTAGAAAAGAGTATTTTCCATGCTCCTGCTCAAGTCTATTTCTAGATTAGTCGGTGTCAATAAAAAACAGTAATTTTATGTAACCACTGCGATAGATAAGCTGTGCGAGGGGAAGAAAGTAATGTCCTCTGCATAGATTAAATAAACTACGATACCCTGAAAAACAGCACACCCCCGTCGGACAAATTGATCAAGTATCCCTCGGGGACAAAACAGATACCATACCTCCATAGCCATAACGGCGACGACGAACGTAGCTTCTACGGCGTCTGTAGTATGCAGGGTCTGAAACGAAATAATGACATATTAACTGCAAACAAATCAATTTTAGATATTTTGGCGATTTGCATTTCCGTGAATGTAATGGCGCACACGGATTTGCCACGTGATTTAATTTCAACATATTGCCGGCACTTTTTGGCTCGTAGCCAATGCAATGAGCAATGCAGAAAACTGTCGAGGTTTGCCTTAAGGTTATGTTAAACGTTTGTTGGTCGAAAAGCCAATTTTCGAATTTCTTCATATCTCAGAAGCTCAAATTTTAAGAAACACAAAGATAATATCTTTGGAAGTAACAGAAATATTGAAAAATCAGAATTCTTGATCAAAGGAAGGATGCTACAACTTCTCACACAAAGTTTTTCCGTGTGGTTTAAATTCTAATACTAGCTTTTTTACCTATTAAGCCGGTCGTGTGCTTGAAAACAAAGAAGAAACCACATTATATGTATCGATTCCTTTGCTTAAATCCATTAATTGCTTGTTAAGCTCTAATTGCTTGACCCAGATTACATTGTGGCATATTTGACATTGATATTTAAATTTGAAGTGGCATCAGTAAAATTCCCTTTTTTCAGGACTTTACAAATCCACTAGGTACAGGTACGAAAAAGCTATTTTGTACCCAAGGAACCAATCGAATGGCTCCATATTTTGCACACTACCAGAGCAGGCTTCAGGCAAGCAAAACATGCCTCAGAATCTTGTTATATACTCTGGTCCACCTTTTATAGCTCAATACAACTGTGGGAGGGCAGAGAAGTTGTTTGCAAATTTATGACAGCGTGTATTTTCAAGGGAAGGAGGAATTTACAGAATGTGAGACACTATTTGGTACCTTAGGACGTGCGCTTCCTGTTGATATAAGTTAGATTTGGTTATGTTGAACGTAAGGGTACAAAATCGCTTTTAAAGGAGGAATGCTCTCTTAAGCAATAAAGTTGCCTGGAGAATATCATTTTACAATCTTTGCCATTTATTTTGATATGGTTAGAATCCCTACATTCTTACTCATCGAATGATGTATAGTTTAACTAGATTCCGCTAATAGTTTGGCTTTTGGGGAGAGAAAACCCACTCTTGTGGTACAAACGTTTACCGTAACCTTAAAGACACCTGGTATATAGCTCAGTTGGATGGTAGAAGATTTGAATAAAGTTTCTTTGTTGGCTGATGGGTTTTCTCTCTCTTGTGCTTTTTGTTCACTGCTATCTTGATCACCGCTTCCACAACAGCTTTGCGGTTTACTCCTGTACCTGATTGAATTGAATTTCCAAGCAACATGTAAATTCAGATTTTGCATGTGACCCATCAATGTGCACTTTTTATTTCGGAGGGTATTTGCTCAAAAAAAGACAATGTTCATCGACAGTGTGAACTTTACACTACTTACTTCTGCGATGTAATAGTTCAGAATGCGTCTAGTCATGGTTATCTTTTCACTGTTTCACCATGAGCCCCTGTTGAGCAAGGTTTAGCGAAGGGATACAAGGGACGTAGGTAATCATTCTCTTTTGCACCTAGTAAAATTCAACTTAAGACAGCACAATTTTAGAGCCATAAAACTTGAATCATTTATTATGCAGAATTCACATTAGCTAAACAGAGCATTTCCCATGCTCATGCTCAAGTCTATTTCTAGATTAGTCAGTGTCGATGAAAAACAGTATCATGTAACCACTGCGATGGATAAGCTCTAAGAGGGAAGAAAGTAATGTCTTCTGCATAGATTAAATAAACTACGATACCCTGAAAAACAGCACACCCCCGGCAGACAAATTGATCAAGTATCCCCCGGGTCTCGGGGGCAAAACAGATACCATACCTCCATAGCCATAACGCCGACGACGAACGTAGCTTCTACGGCGTCTGTAGTATGCAGGGTCTGAAACGAAATAATGACATATTAACTGCAAACAAATCAATTTTAGATATTTTGGCGATTTGCATTTCCGTGAATGTAATGGCACACACGGATTGGCCACGTGATTTAATTTCAACGTATTTCTCACACTTTTTTGGCTCGTAGCCAATGCAATGAGCAGTGCAGAATACTGTCGAGGTTTGCCTTAAAGAGACTTGGTATATAGCTCAGTTGGATGGTAGAAGATTTGAATAAAGTTTCTTTGTTGGCTGATGGGTTTTCTCTCTCTTGTGCATTTTGTTCACTGCTATCTTGATCACCGCTTCCACAACAGCTTTGCTTCGGTTTACTCCTGTACCTGATTGAATTGAATTTCCACGCAACCTGTAAATTCAGCTTTTGCATGTGAACCATCCATGTGCGCCTTTAATTTCGGAGGGATTTTGCTCAAGAAAAGACACTGTCCATCGACAGTGTCAACTTTACATTATTTACTTCTGCGATGTAATAGCTCAGAATGGGCCTAGTCATGGTTATCTTTTCACTGTTTCACTATGAGCCCATGTTGAGCAAGGTTTAGCGAAGGGATACAAGGGACGTAGGAAATCAGTCTCTTTTGCACCTAGTAAAATTCAACTTAAGACAGAACAATTTGAAGCCACAAAACTTGAATCATTTATTATGCAGAATTCACATTAGCTAAACAGAGCATTTCCCATGCTCATGCTCAAGTCTATTTCTAGATTAGTCTGTGTCGATGAAAAACAGTATCATGTAACCACTGCGATGGATAAGCTCTAAGACGGAAGAAAGTAATGTCCTCCGCATAGATTAAATAAACTACGATACCCTGAAAAACAGCACACCCCCGGCAGACAAATTGATCAAGTATCCCCCGGGGTCTCGGGGGCAAAACAGATACCATACCTCCATAGCCATAACGCCGACGACGAACGTAGCTTCTACGGTGTCTGTAGTATGCAGGGTCTGAAACGAAATAATGACATATTAACTGCAAACAAATCAATTTTAGATATTTTGGCGACTTGCATTTCCGTGAATGTAATGACGCACACAGATGGCCCACGTGATTTAATTTCAACGTTTTTCTCTCAGAGCAATTCAAAATTAGTCTCGATGAAGTTGGTAAGGCAGGAGATGTATTGATGGACCTCTCCAAGGCATTTGATTGCATGAGACATGATGTCTTGATTGCAAAATTGCATCCATGCCGTTTCTCTGACGAATAATCATAATCATAATCATTAACTTATTTACAGTTTATTTCTAGTTAACAACTACTAATTAACACCAAATGTCTACAGTCTACAATATACAATATAGCATAAAAAGATAAAACCTTAAATCCCTAAACTACGTGCAAATGTAGCACGTACATTGTTTGGAAGACCGTCCGGGAGTTACGATCCTTACGGCCCGAAGGCTAAAAACTAACTAACTAACTACAAACATGAGCCTAATTTATACAATTTTAACTATGTAAACAACTTCGAAATATTGTCACTACTTTCATTGTCCATCACACAAGAGATTAAAAAATACTGTCCTCTAAAGGCTCATTAACAGTTTCTAGTAACCAACTATTGTCCAATTTAACGCTAAACAACGTAATTAGCAGAAACACCTTTTGTCCGGTTTTGCGTAAACAACTATTGTCTCTACAAACAATTAGAAAACAAATGTATCGTGTGTTGCCTCCTGAACATCCTCCCCCTCCTTGACAGCTATGCATGTCAACTGCAAACTCTTCATCCTGTGATATCTTCAACGTCATATCAAAAACTCATCCATTATAGCAATCTCACCAGCAGCCATTCAACAATGTTCTAAAAGGCATAGTTTTGTCACTGGTCTCTTCAGTAACTTTTGTCCCAGTTGTACTTGTGCCACTCGCACTTTTCCATCTTTTCCAGGAAATACTTGGATAACTTTTGCAAGAGGCCAATGAGCTCTTGGAATATCAGGAGAGATAACAATATCTCCTACCTATAAATTTCTCTTCTCCTTATGCCATTTTGTTGTTGGGTTCAAACCTGGTAGCCATTCTTTCAACCAGCGTTGCCAGAAATGCTTCACCAATTCCTGAACACGTCGCCACCGTTTCCTTGGACTGAAAGTCGTCTGGTCTACCGTCTCTGGTGCAAATCTGCCTCCCATGTGACCATGGAGAAAGTGATTTGGGGTCAAAGGCACATCATCATCCACATTTGCTGTCTGGTACGTCAGCGGTCTTGAATTTAGCGATTCTGCTCCTATGATGGCAGTCATCAGCTCTTCATCGGACACATTTGCATCTGTCAGGATTGCTTTCAATGCTCGTTTTGCTGCCTTGATCATGATTTCATGAGCTCCTACAAAATGTGGTGACAAGGGAGGATTGAAGTGCCATTTGATACCACGATTTGCAGCACTCTTGATGATGCGATTCTGGTCTAATCCTCTAACGAGTGCCTGTAACTCCTTGTCAGCTGCAACAAAATTGCCACCATTGTCAGAAACAACTTCTTCAGGCTTCCCACGACGACTCACCATGCGATAAAAGGCATTCTGGAACGAATCAGTGTCCAGGGCAAATGCCATTTCCAAGTGTACTGCTCTGGTAGCTAGGCATGTGAAAAGACACAGATATCGTTTTTCTCTTCGCTTACCTCTCCCTTGGATGGTAATGAATGGTCCTCCATAATCCACAGCTACTCTTTCAAAGGCTCGTAATGACATTGCCAATCTAATGCTTGGTAGTGGTGCCATAATCTGACTACATGCTCTCGCTTTTCGTCTTTTACACCAGTTGCATTCGTTCTCCCATTCTCTTATCTCCTCTCTTGCTGAAATGATCCAAAAACGACTTGAGATAGCTGCATACGTCTGATTTGTCCCACCTGCATGATGGTCTTTCTCGTGATAGAATTTCACAATCAGCTTTGTAACCCAGTTCTTCCTTGGTAGAAGTATAGGATGTCTTGCATCGTAGGGCAGGAAGTCAGCATANCAGCAAGTTATGTAAAAAGGCTGGCAGCAAGCTTTTTGCACTCTCTCGTATGTCTGCATACATGGACTCCAACAAGCTGTGAATCTTAATGAGAGCCTTTGTAATGAGCCAGTTTCAATACTGCCAGTTGGCTTGGATGTTCCACAGTAGGAATTTGAACAACAAGATTAATAAAATACACGAAAGGGCTTTAAGAATTGTGTACAAGGATTATGTTTCTAGTTTTGACACTTTACTAGAAAGAGATAAATCGGTGACTATCCATAAAAAGAATTTACAAATCCTAATGACAGAAATTTTTAAAACACATAACAATATGAATCCTCCTTTCATGAATGAGATCTTCAGGGAGCGAGAAAATATGTATAACCTAAGAAATAACAATGAATTTGTACTACCCCGGATAAGGACTGTACATTTTGGCTCTGAGACCATCAGATACAGAGGGCCCCAACTTTGGCACTCCCTCCTTCAAGATGTAAGGAATGCTAATTCTATCCAACAGTTTAAATCAAAGATAAAAACTTGGTGCGGTGAGGAATGCACATGCAAACTATGTCGACCTTACATTGAAAACCTCGGATTTTTATAATCTTGCAATTTTATTCTTAAAATTTTTATCCCTTGGAACTGTATGTATTATCGAGTCATTTTATCAAATTGTTTTTCAACCTGTATATTTTTAAGTAGTTGGCCTTAGTTAGTAAATATAGTATTTTAATCCTGTTACTTTACTATATGTAGCTATGTACTAGCCAACTTTAAATAAATTGAAAAGAACAAGAAAAAAAATAAGTACTCATCAAAAGCAATCGAATGGTGCATGTTATCATTCAGACAAATGAGACAAAAACTATGGAAGTTTTAGTCTTTCTTTTGTCGACCACTTTCCAAATATGGTAATACTGTGGTCACATGATGAAAGTCAAAACAATGAAATATCAAAAATTTTATTCCTAATAAATTTCATTAAAATTCACAAAGACTGGTTGTTTGTATCTTCTGTTGTTTTAGCGCAATGTATCAAAGTTTGGTAGGGGGCGAAAAACGCCCCCCCCCCCTGCACTGAATAGGGTTCAAAACACTTGGTACATGGCTTAGTTGGATGGTAGAAGATTTGAATAAAGTTTCTATGTTGGCTGGTGGGTTTTTCTCGCTGGTGCCTCTTGTCTACTGCTACCTTGCTCACTGCTTCCACATCAGCTTTGCTTCGGTTTACTCCTGTACCTGATTGAATTGAATTTCCACGCAACATGTAAATTCAGATTTTGCATTCTGAACTTTACACTATTTAGTTTCCATCATATTTTTCATCGACAGTGTGAACTTTACACTATTTACTTCTGCGATATAATAGCTCAGAATGGGCCTAGTCATGGTTATCTTTTCACTGTTTCACTATGAGCCCCTGTTCAGCAAGGTTTAGCGAAGGGATACAAGGGACGTAGGTTATCAGTCTCTCTTGCACCTAGTAAAATTCAACTTAAGACAGAACAATTTGAAGCCACAAAACTTGAATCATTTATTATGCAGAATTCACTTTAGCTAAACAGAGCATTTCCCATGCTCCTGCTCAAGTCTACTTCTAGATTAGTCGGTGTCTATGAACAACAGTAATTTCATGTAGCCACTGCGATGGATAAGCTCTAAGAGGGAAGAAAGTAATGTCTTCTGCCCAGATTAAATAAACTACGATACCCTGAAAAACAGCACATCTCCGGCAGACAAATAGACCAAGTATCCCCCGAGTCTCGGGGGCAAAACAGATACTATACCTCCATAGCCATAACGGCGACGACGAACGTAGCTTCTATAACGTCTGTAGTACGCAGGGTCTGAAAGGAAATAATGATATATTAGCTGAAAACAAATTTTAGATATTTTGGCGATTTGCATTTCCGTGAATGTAAAGGTGCACACGGATGGGCCACGCGATTTCATTACAACGTATTTCCCTCTCTTTATGGCTCGCAGCCAAAGCAATGAGCATTGTACAAAACTGTCGAGGTTTGCCTTAAAGAGACTTGGTATATGGCTTAGTTGGATGGTAGAAGATTTGAATAAATTTTCTATGTTGGCTGATGGGTTTTCTCTCTCTTGTGCATTTTGTTCACTGCTATCTTGATCACCGCTTCCACAACAGCTTTGCGGTTTACTCCTGTACCTGATTGAATTTAATTTCCACACAACCTGTAAATTCGGATTTTGCATGTGACCCATCCATGTGCACCTTTAATGTCTGAGTGATTTCCGAAATTTCAATTAAAAGTTTGAGAAACTGTTGGTTGAAAATGAAAGTTTCCTTATCAGCAATAAGTAAACGGTAAACGAACATAATATTGTTGGAGATACTGCCAGCGTCAGTCATGAAGGTTGAATCCCTTGTTGAAGATCATTTTGGTGTTTGCGCAGTAGATCCTTCAGTGCCATCCTTGATGCTTGCCACAGAAGAATGAAATAGTCGGTCTAGTCGAGTATTGAGAAAATCCAAATATGATTGTCACTTGTCCGGGCTCGTTTCAAGTGGCTCTGTTTTGTGTTGAAAGTGCCATGCAAATCTAACCTCGGATTTTTCTGATTGGCTTACACTTGAAAACACACACGGGTATAAAATTCTGATATCATCTTTTGTTTAGCGATCTTGAAAGTTATTACCACTAGAAGACTTTTCAAATTCACTGATATTGCAAAGATGGAAAACAATAACGATCTTTAATAATATAGTATAGGCTTAAATTAGCTGTATTTAACAACATTATTTGTAAGCTTACTTATAATAAATTGATGATGATGATGATGATGATGAGGATGATGAGGATGCCAATGATGAAGATGATGATGATGATGATGATGATGATGATGATGATGATGATGATGATGATGATGATGATGATGATGATGATGATGATGATGATGATGATGATGATGATGATGATG
>REGM01000457.1:0-23665 GCA_004194415.1 Aurelia aurita
TGACCATACACTTCTGCTAATGCTATTTTACGGAACCGGAATAATCATTACGAGGCTGCCTTAATTTGGCCGATTTTTCGAATAGTTAGATCATGAGTCGTAGTTGTAGCGATTATCAGCCTATCAAGGAGCGAAACTACGGCGATTGCAATAAGTCTAACTCTCAGCTATCCAAACATCCAAAAGTAAAAAGATTATGGATGGGTCCATATTTTTGAATATTTTTTAGAAATCAGATACAAGTCTCTGTTCTTGCTTACGACTGTGAAGGCATTTCATCTGAAAGTCTAGGCCTATGACAGTCTGGTTTCCTGAGATCATTTTCGACCGAGTGGCCTGGGCTCCATGTTCTCTTACCCGAATGCGGTCAAATTGACGCAGGGGATTAGTAGTTGACGTAGTTGTAGCGATGTATCAGTTCAGGCAAGGAGCGAAGCTATGACGATATATAAGTCTAGCAGGGAACCAGGCTGGGCCTATTACAGTGGAACAAAGATGGTGGGTATATTGTTACTTTTGCAAAGGCAGAAATCTTTCTTAACCCTATCTCACACGGGACTTTTGAAGCGGCCAATAACTGGGGGTTGATTCCACCCCCCCCCCCTCTTTTTCTCCGCTGTTACAGTAGCTATGATCTTGTAACTTAGTAGTTAGATGGACTTTGATGCACACAATTAAAATCACGTACGTGATAGAATCAAATTAAGGCTATTTTTTCTTGTTTCTATGACAATAAAAAGATATTAAGTTATGATTATGATGATAATTGGTATCATGATTAAATCAACAAAATAAGGGATTAAATTGTATTTTTTGTGTCAAATTGAGTTGGATATCATTAAATACATGTTTAAGCATAATATGCACCATATTTGAGATTAATATTTGTAACAATTTCAAAATAGGTATTCAATTTTAGTCGACCACTCAGTAAAAAATTGGTTGCCATGGTTACGGTGCTATATTTAGAATCTTAAACTTGCGCAATCTTGGGATGCTGCGTTGCATATTTAAGAAGTAGCAAACAAAAACTTGATAGGTTACTTAGGGCGACAGCATCTTACAAAGGTAGCCACAACTGTCTGTTTTCTGTTTTCTGTTTTCTGTTTTCATCTTGACAGCTGAATACTGTCAAGATGAATAACTGAAGAGAAATTTTATCTGTAAGATATGGTTTATGCTTAGTCACTATTCTATAACCTCGTTCCCATGTTCAGTCTCGTTCAGTCTGATTTGATAGTCGAGAGAGTTTAATATCAACTTAATTCCAAACTTGTAAGTACGGTACTTAAAAACACAGGGCATGATTGTAAATAATCCATATATCTTAATGTTAGAACTAAATAAAAAGGGAGCCCCTGAAGACATTGAAAGATACTGCAGTAAAGGCCAAAGTGAAGAGTAAGGAAAAAACGAAGGAGTTTGCATTTCAAAGAGATGTTGGTAGCATATTCCAACAAGCACGAGGCAGGAATAGATCTCGAGAAGGTCCTCTCTTTTCCTCTTGCACCAGTTTTGATCCATCTCAGTAAAGCCTGGGCCAAGTACAGCAGATGGCGGCGCCATCATGGCGCCATATGAAAGACGGTAAAAGGCAAACTGTTCGAAGCTGCGATGAGCGACTTGGTTCTTGTGAGTGAAGATGCAATGCCACCACCTACTCAACTTTGCGCATACTTCCTGGATCTTGTAGCTGCTTTTTTTAGTCTGGTTGGCACAACGAACACAATCAGACACTTGGCCAGGCGCGGAAAAGGCGAAGAGTTCTCTTCAAAACCATTTGTCTTTTTGATGAATAAACGGATACGTTTCAAACCTCCACTTCCAAAGAGTGGCCATAACACTACCACAAGTCTAACAAGCTTACAAACTAATGTACAATCGACCAAAACGTCTGAAAGAGATACGAAACGGAACGAAAATCTCAATGCGTAGAGATCGAGATTGAAAATCACTTACTAATATCCGAGTGATAGCGAACTTAGCTCTTGAAGATAATTTATAACAGATTTCGCTCTGTTAATGATGGTGACACTGACAACTTATGTCTTCTGTTGTGTTCCACTAGCATCCTCGTTTCCAACAGCATCCTCGTTTCCAGGTTCACTCTCCTTCGAAACATCACCAACATTAGTTTCGTCCCTCTCGGAATGTTCCCTGGTCTCTTGCGAACGATCTTCCAATTCTATCGCATTCTGGTCATTTCGACTTTCATCTCTGAGGTTTAAAGCAAGATTCACTTCACCAAAGCCTCCCTTATCTGCCATTTAGGCCGTGGAGATGCTCGCTGTTACGAAGTTACTCTGCAAAGAAAACATCAAATCAATTAAACATAGCAACCACATTTTCCATGAAAGCTGAACAGTTCTTTTAGCATTTATCACAAGAGAAATTATTCGAATTCGTTATTGTTATTCGATAACTGTAGTTTTATTATTTAAAATTTATTATTTAAGTTCCAAGGTGTTTAAGTAAAGCCTAGTTGTAGCGGTATATCATTTCCAGCGAGAAGCGAAACTACGACGATGTATTAGATCGAGTAAAACACCACTTTCCTGCAAGCTTTATCCATCATATCCACCCTGTAGCACACAAAAACAGATGATAACAGTTTTGCAATTGTGGAAGGTTGAAACAAGGTGTTGCAAGTTACAAGTTACCTATTTGTACAAGTCTCTGTTCTTGCTTACGACTGTGAAGGCATTTCATCTGAAAGTCTAGGCCTATGACAGTCTGGTTTCCTGAGATCATTTTCAACCGAGTGGCCTGGGCTCCATGTACTCTTACCCGAATGCGGTCAAATTGACGCAGGGAATTAGTAGTTGACGTAGTTGTAGCGATGTATCAGTTCAGGCAAGGAGCGAAGCTATGACGATGTATAAGTCTAGCAGGGAACCAGGCTGGGCCTATTACAGTGGAACAAAGATGGTGGATATATTGTTACTTTTGCAAAGGCAGAAATCTTTCTTAACCCTATCTCACACGGGACTTTTGAAGCGGCCAATAACTGGGGGTTGATTCCACCCCCCCCCCTCTTTTTCTCCGCTGTTACAGTAGCTATGATCTTGTAACTTAGTAGTTAGATGGACTTTGATGCACACAATTAAAATCACGTACGTGATAAAATCAAATTAAGGCTATTTTTTCTTGTTTCTATGACAATAAAAAGATATTAAGTTATGATTATGATGATAATTGGTATCATGATTAAATCAACAAAATAAGGGATTAAATTGTATTTTTTGTGTCAAATTGAGTTGGATATCATTAAATACATGTTTAAGCATAATATGCACCATATTTGAGATTAATATTTGTAACAATTTCAAAATAGGTATTCAATTTTAGTCGACTACTCAGTACAAAATTGGTTGCCATGGTTACGGTGCTATATTTAGAATCTTAAACTTGCGCAATCTTGGGATGCTGCGTTGCATATTTAAGAAGTAGCAAACAAAAACTTGGTAGGGGGTGGAATCCATCCCCCCAGGTGAGATAGGTTACTTAGAGCGACAGCATCTTACAAAGGTAGCCACAACTGTCTGTTTTCTGTTTTCTGTTTTCATCTTGACAGCTGAATACTGTCAAGATGAATAACTGAAGAGAAATTTTATCTGTAAGATATGGTTTGTGCTTAGTCACTATTCTATAACGTCGTTCCCATGTTCAGTCTCGTTCAGTCTGATTTGATAGTCGAGAGAGTTTAATATCAACTTAATTCCAAACTTGTATTAAGTACGGTACTTAAAAACACAGGGCATGATTGTAAATAATCCATATATCTTAATGTTAGAACTAAATAAAAAGGGAGCCCCTGAAGACATTGAAAGATACCGCAGTAAAGGCCAAAGTGAAGAGTAAGGAAAAAACGAAGGAGTTTGCATTTCAAAGAGATGTTGGTAGCATATTCCAACAAGCACGAGGCAGGAATAGATCTCGAGAAGGTCCTCTCTTTTCCTCTTGCACCAGTTTTGATCCATCTCAGTAAAGCCTGGGCCAAGTACAGCAGATGGCGGCGCCATCATGGCGCCATATGAAAGACGGTAAAAGGCAAACTGAGATTTGAAAAGGATTGTTGATAGCGTAACGTTTTCTAAAATCAGTGCTTTGAGGAATTCTGTTGAGCAGAGTTTAAAAATGACTGTCTCTCGTCAGTTAGGTTTTGATTCGATGTTTTTTAGACGAATTTTGACAATTGTTTCAACAAGAGGAAAGACATTGGATAACCTTCTTTTACCTCCATTTCAGAGCTTCTTGCATATCACGTCATTTAGGGGTATCTGGTTTCAGCTGTCGCACAAACATGATCTTTAAAAGCTCGTAGGTCTTAGGGACAGGTTTATGTCACCAAGGAGCAAGTTCATTTTATCGTTATTTTTAAATATTTAATCAAACGTTGAACAATTTTATTGGGCACCCTGTATAACTTGTTTTTGTGGCAAATTTATTACTTCTAAGGTGGTGGAGCTTTCTTCAGCCTTAAATTTTCTCTAGCTGATGCTTGTNTGTGATAATTATTTTATGGTCCCTCATTTTCCCAATTGACGGCCCTTTAGATTTGCACAAAAAATGCAAGTTTTTTCTGGAAAAGTAAGTATTAAATGATGAACAAAATGATCTCAAATAAAGCAGCAAGGGCGTTGCCCACGTTTTCGGAGGGTTTAAAGGGCGTGGTCACGAAAATTTTTCCTGAGGCCTCCCCAAACTCTAATGCTGGATCCGCCCCTGCACTTGGCATCAAAGATCTTAATGGTTGCCTCCCAATACAGGGATGTGTTTATTACCTGTGACACCTACAAAGACACAAGTATCAAAGGAGGTGAAAGACAAGCAAGAGGAGTGAGTGAGTGTCATATTATAACGAGTCCTGACATGAAGGTCCCCTATAATTATGCAAATTTTCCTCGAAATGGAGAAAATAAGGCAATGCTATTTGATCTCATCCAAAGAGCGATAGAAGAAGACAAAGCAAGGTACGAGAAAAGACCATCTTCTTCTCCAATTAATACCACTGGTCCGATCGCCTTCAGGGGACATCGTTATTCTAGCCCTCTTTGTTGCCATGATTTTGCAGGAGTCCACATTTTGATTGACAACGGAACAGGTCTTAATCATTAGATATAACTTCAACTCTAGACATCGACAAGAGAAGAGCGTTCATTGGATTGCATGCCTTTTCTGCAAATAATTATGTTTCCAGTTTTTTTAGAAAAGGGAAAATAGCTTTTTGGAGAGGAATGACCAAAACGACAGAATATGTAAATCTGTTTGCAGATTTGGGGACCACTCTTCAAGTAGCTGAAGAAGTCGAGAGAAGGCCTGAACAAATTCTTACGCGCCATTTATGGAAACGAAAGGATGCGATTGGTAAACGACGTGAGGAAGAAAATGCTTTGCAGAAATTTGAGAATGAGAAGAAAATAACATATTTAATTTTGCTGCTACCTTGCCTATCGACTTTAAAACTTCACATCAAGTGAGCAAATTATGTGGCATCAATTTTTAGGCAAGCAGATTGCTTAATGATGTATCTAGGCGATCCAGCTAATCATGGATGGGATAAGACGAGATCAGTTGCTTGGAGTGTGCTACCCGGACGATGTCACAGAACTGCTACTGAATAACAAAATCTTAAATGATGATGATGATTTTCATTTTATTTTATATTATTTAGCCACGGTAGCCCCGTCAGTCCTGTGGAGACTGCTTTACAGGGGGCCGTGCAAAAAGACTACAAAGTAAAAACCTAATCTACAAATGTTGCTAACTTAAGTTAAATAGCAATAAAAAAACTAAAAATTTCCATAACAAAATTATACGAAATTTAATTCTTTGAATTTTCCCACAACATCCCCATACTGGGCAACAATAGCGAAAATGGGGCTCCACAATTCCTCTTGATGAAGATAAGACCAACCTCATGGAAAACGATGACAGTGAAAACGATTTTGATGAAGAGATCTTTGATATGTACGATGTTTGATCGCTTTGACTTTCATAGAGAAAATGATTTTCTGTACATAGATTATCATTATATTGAGGTTCATAGTGGCCAGCGCTTACCAGCGCTTAAGTATATTTTGCTTGAAAGCGAGATTTTGACATGGAATAGAGACCAAATTTCCCCCCCCCCCAATATTCCCATATAACATCGAGTTTGGGAATCAGCACTCCAAAATTACCCAAGTCCACCTAATTTGACATACTTCCCTGAAGGGGAACCCTATCAAGGCTTTTGCGTCTTTTCACATGAAAATGAGACTTTGACATGAAATGGAGGCCAATGGCCCCTCAAATTGCCCGTATAACATCGATTTTCGGAATCAACACCCCAAAATTGCCCTAATTCGACTAATTTGACTTACTTCCCCGGAGGGGGGACCTACCCCCATTCTCCTCCTGGTCTAGGACAGCTTGTGAGCTTTGATTTGCTAGGGGAAAAATCTGTGTTATGTTATTTTAGCAGAGAATTAGATTAAAAGAGAAAAATCTTCAGTTAAAAAATCTTGTGTTGCCCTGCTGTGGAATATTGGGAATACAGTTAAGGCAAACCAGTGAAAACAATTAATTTCAAACTATCCTAGGCTACTGTATGCAGAAACTGCGAACAATCCATTATAAGCTGGAATATCACGGAATTTGTCAATCGGTACTCCGATACCTTTCGCTTCAAGTAAATTTCGCCATTTTCAATAGAAAACACTTTAAATGCCTTTAAAAAGCAGAAGTAAACCTCGAATAACCGATATAACATGATATTCGAGTTCTGTGGACTTTCTTCTACTGATTGGTACCTTTTTCTTTCTCATAACTTAATTTTTTGCGAAGCGCCATCATTTTGAGTTGGAGTGACGTGTAGGAAGGCCGTGCTGTGAATGTCGATGTAAAGATGATCGTTCGCGTTGATACATAATTTTGCAAGGTAAGTGTCTAATTTTCTGGCGTTGGCAAGAAAATAAGCTTTCCAATGATATGATTTTCGTTCAGGTGTCGCGTTTTTTTCTCGAGTGTCATGTTTTAGGAAATAGGGCAATTTTGTGTTGTTGTGATTTTCGAACAAGTTTTCTACATTCAGGAACAGATTTTTCTTAGTGGGTTTGAAAAACCGATACCCTTTATATCGCTTTTTAGATTCGCTTTAAATGCTTTTTATCGATTGAGTTTTTCTTTTGGCGGAGATAAAATATTTCAGGAATTGGTAAGATTATGTCGAAAATGGAAACAGTAAAAGTTGGTAAAAGCTATGAGTTCTTGTAAACTTTTTAAACAAACTGTTTGCAATGCATACATAGATTATTTTAATAATATTTCATTGAGCAAATGCTTTACTTGAGACATTTAAGTTGGATATGATATGAAATTCTCTTTTATGTATAAAATTGTTACAATAATAATTTTTGAATCTCAATGCACCTATGAATGAACCCGTTTCTCGCATTTGTTTAAGCATTATGGATGGTGATGAACATCAAGCTGCTCTTGGTAGACAGTGTCGTTTTGGAAATTGTTTAATACCAGCTGGTCAAAAATTGTTTGATAAATGTAAACACAAGCTTCCTTTTAAAGAATGTTTTCATGTAGATAGGTATCATAGTTCTTCTGTTCAAGGGCGGAGATAGGTCTGACCTTGATAACTACAGGGGTATTACTCTATTAAGTATTATTGAAAAATTGTTGCGGCCGAAGGCCGCAAATCTATTCGAGTTGAATCAAAACTCGCGATATCTCTCTGTCGAACGATGGACTTGCTCGATTTCATATCTCANGGGAGCAAAATCTCTAAAAACGATACCCTGTCCAGCGGCACATACCCGCTACAAAAATTATCGAAGTGCCCCCCCCCCCCGGGGGATGTGGTTTTGGCTAGTGGATTGGGATAATGTGAATTTACAGTTGCTGCATAGCTTGGGTATAGTACTGCACTTGGGTAGAAAGCTTGATTGGGGGATCTGTTTTTAGATACTGAGTTGGTATAGGGTGAGTTTTTATGGGCTGTGTAGCTTGTAAATGACTTGTTGCCTGGGTGTGACCCATATAATGCAACCTTGATGTTTTTAATGAATGCAAAGAAACCAGATTTACTTAGATGTTTAATGTCCCTCAATGAGTTATGTTTGTTTGCTGTGATGTTATCATGAGTGATAAAGTGAGCATTTGCCAACATGGAACATTGCTTTCTGATATGATCATTGACCCTCGGTATGCTCTGGTACAGGTGATCAGCTCTTGGAAGTAGCATTGAGATAAAGATCTTGGATGTAGGGAATTTCTTAGCTAAGCTGTGGATAGTATCTGAAAAGCTGCTTGCTGTTTCTGTTACAGAGTTTCTTTCAAGGTCATTAGTACCAAAATGGCATCTTACATTTTTTGGGTTTTTTCCATGATAAGGGGTGTCACAGAAATTCTTTGCATTTTGGATTAGTGGGCAAGGTATCTTTTCAGTAGTTGTATCAGGGCATAGTTTGGTCATGTTAATATATTTGCCATTTGAGTCGATGAGAAGGATGGTGTCATTTCCTTCAGGAATCAGGTTGGTTGGGTTTTCTGACTTGTTTACTTTGTTGTCTTCATTTTCTGAGGATTTATGGTGCGGGCTTGCTTCTAGCTTAATGAAAAAAGTGCCCTTGACGTGTCGTGCCCCTCCAAGTTTAAGATAACGACTACATTACAAGGTACTAGCTGCTATGAGAATGAGGCATCGAAAAATTATGATCGAAAATGTCAAAATTAGACAAATTTGCATTTTACCATAGTCGTGTTACTTACGGACCATTTTATGGTATCCAACCAACAAGTTTCACTCTGTTCTTTCAAAACTGCGAAGATCAACTTAAAAATCCCTTTCACCGCTACGAGACATTAGGCAAACGTTCGTTGCACAGAAATTATTCAATAGATCAATAAATGCTTTCATTGGTTATTGTCGTTATTGTTGATGATGGATTTTGTTACAGTGGTTTCGCGACCATCTCTTTTAGGGTGTGTTTGATTGGTAATTCCAAACCTACCAAATTCTGAAAACAGTAGACTTCGCAGAGACGGAAATATATTTCCCAATCAAACACAAAAATCTTCAAAACAGCAGCTTTCGGATTCACCACCAGGGTTTTGCTGGTTTTGCTAATGAAAATGAGAATCTCTCCAAAATCTGCCAAACCTTCTGACTTTTGGAGCAGAGGGTTCAAAAGCTTCCAAACCTACCAAACCTACCGTTTTCAGAATGTTGGGGTCAATCAAACGCAAATTCCGAGTCTACCAAGGGTTTGGTGTGTTTGATTGGCACCAATTCTGAAAACGGTAGACTTGGTAGACTCGGAATTTGTGTTTGATTGACTCCGAAATTCTCAAAACGGTAGGTTTGGTGCAAGGCCTTCTGAACCTTCCGCTCCAAAAGGCAGAAGGTTTGGCAGACTTTGGAGAGATTCTCGTTTTCAATAGCAAATCCTGCAGGTAAATCCGAAACCTACCGTTTCAAGATTGTTGTGTTTCATTGGAAAATATAATTCCTTCTCTGCGAAGTCTACTTTTTCAGAATTTGGTAGGTTTGGAATTACCAATCAAACACACCCCAAGTCTACCGTTTTCAGAATTGGTACCAATTAATCAAACACAGCCTTAAAAACCTCATTTCTCTGTAACTACAGCTGATATGATAATGAGCTGATTTTTACTCAATAGATGTTATACCATTTACATTATAGATTTGATCAAACACTTTCATTCAGAAATTGTTCAGAAATTTATCTTTGGGGTTAGGGTGGTATCGGGAGAAATTTGACACCTAAGCTTTGGAAATTCACAACGGAAAAACCGAAGCTCTTATTCAGGATTAATTGCAATTTTTCAATGAAGTATTGAAAGAAAGACTTTGTAGTTAAGAAAAGTCCAATGCCACTTTAAAGCAAACAACAAAATCTTTGGGGAAGCGTATCGATAAGATGAAACTAAATGGTTATGATAGTATAACTGACAAAGAAGAGGATGCACATGACTTACAATTAAACCCGGTTAAGATTCCTACAGTATCCAAAGCCCTTAACTTGGAAAACAGATTTGAAGTTCTTGCTTCAGATAACATCCTCCCTGAGGACCCCAATGACCCCAGCACTACATCCAAAAGTACAACTAACCCTAACTCAGTCCAAAGTTCTGAAAATAACGAAAAGGAGCCAGGGAGAGGGGCATTTCCTCAAACAATCAAAGGACCCTTGGGGGGACTCACGTGATTTTATTATTGAGAAGGTCGTAGGAGATATATCATTTTTAGAAAATCTCATTACATAGCAATGTTTTTCAGCGTTCAAAAACTACAATTGCTTCTAAAAACAAGAACCATTTTTATAAAAAATGAAACCTTCAAGAAAAAGTTCATAGACTTGACAAGCCTTGAAAATGTTCTTTGAGGACGTTATTTAAACCTTCAAAAGCTGTAAAAAATGTCAATGAAAAAGTATGGGGGAGTTAGTTTCTAGCTAAAATCAAAGTACATATTTGAAAAGGCAGCATTCAAACTCTGGTCCATTGTTCCTGAGCTAGGACGTAAAATCTAAAGGGTTACTTCTTAGGCGTACAAGGTGTCCTATTGCCCTCAACTCTGTATGTTCTTGCAATCAGATTCCGAGAAAGCCCGTCAATGTTAACATTGACGTCATTACTGNGAAATTAAATGGTGGATTGAAAACCTAGCCAGGGTCTTCAGGCCATTAACACGTGATCATGCATCAATGGAAATAAAAACAGATGCCTCCCTCCAAGGTTGGGGAGCTTATTGCCAAAATATCTCCACCGGAGGATTATGGTCATTTGAAGAGCAACAACACCACATAAATTACTTAGAAATGTATGCCATTTTCTTAGCTTTGAAAACATACGCAAATGACCTCAAAGATAGGCATATTAAAATTTTGTCAGATAACACAACAGCCGTACTTGTTCTATCTCACATGGGTACAAGTCGTTCAATCACATGTAACAATTTATGCAAACAAATTTGGCTTTGGTGTATTGAACGTAACATCTGGTTAACAATTGCGCATATTCCAGGCAAACAAAACATTGAAGCAGATAGGGAGTCACGGCGTTCTGCTAATACTTCTGCAGAATGGCAGTTGAACTCTAAGTTTCTGGAGTCATGTCTAACTGATATAGGTTTCACACCATCAGTGGACTTATTTGCATCAAGGCTCAATAAACAATTTGACAAATTTGTCTCTTTTAAACCAGAGCCAGAAGCTTTTGCTATAGATGCATTTACGCTTGACTGGTCCAGGTACAAATTTTATGCCTTTCCGCCTTTCAGTATGATAACCAGAATGCTCAAAAAGATTCACCTAGATCAAGCAGAGGGAATTTGTGTGCTACCAAACTGGCCTACACAACCATGGTACCCCACAGCAAGAAAACTGATGAAATCGAAGCCAATCATATTAAAACCAACTCGGCGATTGCTTCACCTACCATCGAGCCCTTCAGAGCATCATCCCCTCTGCCACAACCTTCACCTCATGGTTTGTCTCTTATCAGCCAAAAAATAAGTACCTCAGATTTGTCCAGCTCCGCCCAAAATATTTTACTCTCATCTTGGCGGCCTGGAACCCTAAAACAATACAAATCTTATCTTGACCGTTGGCAAACCTTTTGTGCTCAAAATTCTGTTGAGGTTTTCAACCCTACACTTGAGCAATGTATCGAATTTTTAACGACTTTATTTAACAGTGGTCTTGGCTACAGTGCTATAAATACAGCGAGATCTGCACTATCTTCTGTAATAACTTTGTCAAATGGTTTACCTATAGGTGAACATCCGACTATTCGTAGATTTCTAAAGGGCGTGTTTGAGATCAGGCCCGCTCTGCCAAAATACACCGCCATATGGGACGTTGGAAAACTTTTAGATTACCTAAAAACATTTCAATCTGCATCCCAATTAAGTCTCAAGGACTTAACGCACAAGACAGCAACGCTCTTGTTCTTGTTGACTGGTCAACGCTGTCAGACAATTCACAGCATAGAGCTTTCTGGGATCCAAAGTCTCCCGGACCTGTTTCGTATCACAATTTTGCAACCCGTTAAAACATCAAAACCAGGGAAACATATTCAACCTTTGGAATTAAAAGCATTTGCTACTGAACCAAACCTTTGTATTGTTTTACATCTATCCGAATACATTAAACGAACAAATAGTCTTAGAGGTTCACATACGAAACTCTTTTTAAGTCACCAAAAGCCACACAACCCTGTTTCACGAGACACAATATCTCGATGGGTGAAATCAACCATGAAATTGGCTGGCATTGATACAAATGTTTTTACAGCACATAGCTGCAGATCTGCCTCGACTTCAGCTGCTAAAGCATCTGGCCTCTCTTTGAGTGAAATTTTCAAATCTGCTGGTTGGTCCAATGCAACTACTTTTGCCAGATTCTATGATAAACTTTTAATTTCGGAAAACTTTGGACAATCAGTTTTGAGTAATATCGAACAATAACGATTTATATTGACTACTAACAATAATAACATATACCTTATTATCAGATTGTTGTTGAAACTGAAAATTCAGTTTTATTTATTGCCCATTTTACTTGCTACTTGGGTTTGGAATTACAGGGCTTTAAAGTCTCATGGGATTCCGTAGTGACGTAGCTGATTATAGAGAAGAATTTAAAAATTAAACGAGACTTACCCAGTAAGTTGAAGTTTGATTGGAATTCTTCTCTATCATCAGCAGGAACGGAGGAATCACATGAGAAGCGGGCGCATGCGCTACAAGTCATTCTTAAACGTGAGGAATTACAGGAAAAGTGAAAATTTGAAATGTTGAGAAACGAAGGAATCACAGGGTTGGGCTCTCAAAAAAGGGAGGGCATGTGATTCCTCCGTTCCTGCTGATGATAGAGAAGAATTCCAATCAAACTTCAACTTACTGGGTAAGTCTCGTTTAATTTTTAAATTCTTCTCTATAATCAGCTACGTCACTACGGAATCCCATGAGACTTTAAAGCCCTGTAATTCCAAACCCAAGTAGCAAGTAAAATGGGCAATAAATAAAACTGAATTTTCAGTTTCAACAACAATCTGATAATAAGGTATATGTTATTATTGTTAGTAGTCAATATAAATCGTTATTGTTCGATATTACTCAAAACTGATTGTCCAAAGTTTTCCGAAATTAAAAGTTTATCATAGAATCTGGCAAAAGTAGTTGCATTGGACCAACCAGCAGATTTGAAAATTTCACTCAAAGAGAGGCCAGATGCTTTAGCAGCTGAAGTCGAGGCAGATCTGCAGCTATGTGCTGTAAAAACATTTGTATCAATGCCAGCCAATTTCATGGTTGATTTCACCCATCGAGATATTGTGTCTCGTGAAACAGGGTTGTGTGGCTTTTGGTGACTTAAAAAGAGTTTCGTATGTGAACCTCTAAGACTATTTGTTCGTTTAATGTATTCGGATAGATGTAAAACAATACAAAGGTTTGGTTCAGTAGCAAATGCTTTTAATTCCAAAGGTTGAATATGTTTCCCTGGTTTTGATGTTTTAACGGGTTGCAAAATTGTGATACGAAACAGGTCCGGGAGACTTTGGATCCCAGAAAGCTCTATGCTGTGAATTGTCTGACAGCGTTGACCAGTCAACAAGAACAAGAGCGTTGCTGTCTTGTGCGTTAAGTCCTTGAGACTTAATTGGGATGCAGATTGAAATGTTTTTAGGTAATCTAAAAGTTTTCCAACGTCCCATATGGCGGTGTATTTTGGCAGAGCGGGCCTGATCTCAAACACGCCCTTTAGAAATCTACGAATAGTCGGATGTTCACCTATAGGTAAACCATTTGACAAAGTTATTACAGAAGATAGTGCAGATCTCGCTGTATTTATAGCACTGTAGCCAAGACCACTGTTAAATAAAGTCGTTAAAAATTCGATACATTGCTCAAGTGTAGGGTTGAAAACCTCAACAGAATTTTGAGCACAAAAGGTTTGCCAACGGTCAAGATAAGATTTGTATTGTTTTAGGGTTCCAGGCCGCCAAGATGAGAGTAAAATATTTTGGGCGGAGCTGGACAAATCTGAGGTACTTATTTTTTGGCTGATAAGAGACAAACCATGAGGTGAAGGTTGTGGCAGAGGGGATGATGCTCTGAAGGGCTCGATGGTAGGTGAAGCAATCGCCGAGTTGGTTTTAATATGATTGGCTTCGATTTCATCAGTTTTCTTGCTGTGGGGTACCATGGTTGTGTAGGCCAGTTTGGTAGCACACAAATTCCCTCTGCTTGATCTAGGTGAATCTTTTTGAGCATTCTGGTTATCATACTGAAAGGCGGAAAGGCATAAAATTTGTACCTGGACCAGTCAAGCGTAAATGCATCTATAGCAAAAGCTTCTGGCTCTGGTTTAAAAGAGACAAATTTGTCAAATTGTTTATTGAGCCTTGATGCAAATAAGTCCACTGATGGTGTGAAACCTATATCAGTTAGACATGACTCCAGAAACTTAGAGTTCAACTGCCATTCTGCAGAAGTATTAGCAGAACGCCGTGACTCCCTATCTGCTTCAATGTTTTGTTTGCCTGGAATATGCGCAATTGTTAACCAGATGTTACGTTCAATACACCAAAGCCAAATTTGTTTGCATAAATTGTTACATGTGATTGAACGACTTGTACCCATGTGAGATAGAACAAGTACGGCTGTTGTGTTATCTGACAAAATTTTAATATGCCTATCTTTGAGGTCATTTGCGTATGTTTTCAAAGCTAAGAAAATGGCATACATTTCTAAGTAATTTATGTGGTGTTGTTGCTCTTCAAATGACCATAATCCTCCGGTGGAGATATTTTGGCAATAAGCTCCCCAACCTTGGAGGGAGGCATCTGTTTTTATTTCCATTGATGCATGATCACGTGTTAATGGCCTGAAGACCCTGGCTAGGTTTTCAATCCACCATTTAATTTCTGTTTTAGCATCAAAGGATAAAATCATGTCTTTGTCAAAATTGCCTTTATTTTGTTTTAGCGCCATAGTTTTATCATGGTCTATATGCCTGTAGAAAAGAGGCCCGAACAACGCCCCTGGAAAACAAGCAACAATTTTCCCCAAAACTTGCGCAACGTTTCTAATTGAATGCGTTTTACGTTGGAGAACTGCTGAACAAAGAGCTACTGTGCTATCTTTCTTGTCCTGTGTAGGGCTTACAATCATATCCTTTGAATTTAGGGTAAACCCAAGCATTTTTATTTCCTGACTTGGAATAAAAGCTGATTTACGTGGGTGAATAATAAAACCCAGCATGGTAAACAGCTTAATTGCCTTGATTACAGTTTTTAAGCATTCATCAAAAGTGTCGCCTTGCAGATAAATATCATCAATATAAGCAGTTGCGATGTGTCCTTCTTTGTGAAGGGTTGACAAAGCTGGTTTTAGAATTTTAGTGAAAGTGCGTGGACAAGAAGAAAGCCCATTTGGCAATGCCGTATACTGCAATAATTGGTGATTGAATTCAAGCCTGAGATATTTTCTATCTTCAGGGGCAATATAGACGCTATAATAGGCGTCTTTCAAATCTAAGGATGCCATAAAACAATCGGGCGTCATTAAGTTAGTGATGGTATTCAATGTGTCCATTTTGAAATGTCGATAAGTCACGCACTGGTTAAATTGTTTGAGATTGAGTATCATCCTGTGTGTTCCGTCCGGTTTTGGACGTAGAAAAATAGGCGAAATTATCTGTCCAGCTGATGGTGACGTTGCTTCCAGAACACCTTTTGATATCAATGTTTCAATCTCTTTCTGAATGATATGAAATTCAGTCTGATTAAAATGTGATTTGTTACGAGCAGGTTGCTCTGGCAGAAAATCACATTCAATTTTTACCCCAGAAACATTGGAAAGAATATCTGGGTCCGATGTAAGTGACTTCCACTCTGGTAGAAAATTTGATACCCTACCAGCTCTGAAATTATCACACTCATGCAAAAGTAAAGATACTAGGGAAGGTAAATAATCAAGAAATTCACTTACAGTTACTTGTTCCAAATCAATCAGAATTTTTTCCCTTGTTGTTGCTGATTGGGGCCGGATTTCTGTTGGAACCGGTTGTTCCCTTGGTACGGTTGCTTTTTCCGGAATTGATTCTGGTTGCCCCTCCATAAAAAATCACGCCTTGCATTGTTTTGCTGGGAGGGGTTTTGGCTTTGGGGTTGCTGTCTGAAGCGAGGTTTGAAATTTCCCTTGAAAGCCTTCGCGACCTTATTTGATTCTTCAGCTTCTTTGAGCTGCTTATTCAAATCATCGCCGAAAAGGTAAGGTCCGTGTGGGATTTCAGTGAGCGAGGAACAAAGTGCTTGATAGTCCGGTTTTAGGAGTGGTTTCATTGTGCTTCGTCGTAGAGACGAAATGTTTCCGGTCAGGTGACCCAAGAGTGCAAAAGCATCCACTGATTGTGAGATATGTTTATTAAATTCCTCGTGATTTGGGGAGGAAGAGGCCTGTGCAAGGAGAAAGTCCGTAGTTTGCGACATTATGCAGGCAACTTTCCGCAAAACTTGTTGCATGTTAGCCAGCCTAAGATCGTCCTGTTTCTTGGTATACTTAAGATGTTCCCATGCACCTTTGTTAACTTTTATGGGATACAGTGAAGTACAGTTGGCTGGACGTTTATACTTGTCTAAAATGACTTTCAATTTTTCAGGAGTTAATGTCTTTCCCCAACGTTTGTTAATTATTTCGGCCAATTTGTCATTAATATTTGTGCCAAGGTCGTCAGAGGTTTCAAGGGCTTTGGCCAAGCTATCAAGAAATTCAGCTGCGATGGGGTCGGAAGTATTTTGTGTCTCAGCCCCTTGTTCATTAGTCTTAGTTTTAGTAGTTTTAGCTAACAGGTCATGGGCATCACCAACAAGTGAATCAGCATCATCGTCAGCATGAATACTAATGCTTTCGTCAGCATCATCAGTAACATTACGTTTTGCTGGTGGCTCAGATTCATCAGGGTCTGATAACTGTCGCTTATTGTTCGGGTTTAGTCCGGTGGACGATGAGGCAGTAAGCCCGGTGGGCAAGGTAGTTTGTCCGGTGGACGGATATATTCCGGTGGAAATATGTTGGAATGGCCGGTGGCCAATTGGCAAGGGACCCGAGGACAGTTGTTGTAGTAGAGCCGCCATGTTACCCATATTTGTATTAATATCTAGTAAAGTTCGATTAATCGAAGGCTGAGGGTCAATGGAAGGCGTGGTTTCTAATGGAGGTTCCTGCCGCACCGTTCCATCCTCAGCTACATTTATATCCTCTGATTCTGACATTTTCTAGAGAAATATGTATAAAAAACGGATAATCGCAAATAAATTTGTAACGGAACTAAATTAATAGTGTTCGACTCGGTTTGAATCAAGTTAGAAAGAAAAGTGAAATGAAAAACTTACCAATCTTTCGCATAAAATCGGAGCTTGCAAAAAAGACGTCTTGATGACTCGTAGCGAAGTCCGCAATGACTTGTAGCGCATGCGCCCGCTTCTCATGGGATTCCGTAGTGACGTAGCTGATTATAGAGAAGAATCCTACTTGTTTGGCCTGTCCTTTCCCCCAATCAAGCAGAGCTTTCGAACAATTATTGCACTGCAGACAAGTAATATCGCAAGGCATGATCACAAGCTTTGTTTGCTCAAAAACAATCGACCAGACAATTGCTGTCTGTTCAAAAACAATACCCAATTAGACCACAGAAGACAGGAGACAGGACAGGAGACACGAAATTTCCCTATCATCCTATAGACTCCACTTGTACTTCGTACACGTGAGTCAAAAAGGGCAACTTCTCGTTTATTGCAAAATCTTGGGGGGGGGGGCATGTGTTCCTACGTCTCTGGAAGAAATGGCTTTTATTTGATACTTTCGTTAGTCAAGTCGCTCTTTTGATGATTAGTAATTTTGCTACCGTGGTTTTAGACGACCATCTTTTTTCAAAACCTCACTTCTCTGTAAAATACAGCTGATAATGAACTGACTTTACTCTCTTGGTGTATTTGATAATAATAAGTAAGCTAAATCTCCATTTCGGAGCAGTACCCACTAACTGGGTATCACAAGCTGGTGCTTGGGGTTCAGCCAAAACATTATTTATTTTTCTATTTCATCCCTTATAAATTTCACCAATATCTTGGATTCAGAAAGTTTTTCATAATTTGTTTTGTCTTGGTGGTTATTTTTTTGGGGTTTCATTTTTCATTCCAGAATTTTCTAGTTATGGGCCCCTAGCAAGCATTTGTGTCCAAAAGGCCCGAGACAGAAAGTGACTATTGTCTTGACAAGGGCCCACAGGGAAATTCCCGGTATCCCGGTGGGCCAGTCCGCCACTGGAAATATGATTGAGTATAATTTCCAGTCTTTCTACGAAATCCATAGAACTGAATACAAATTTAATTATGCATTGAGCAAAAAAACTTCAAGAAAAGCCTGGCAAATAAACCCACTTTATTGAGAAAAATCTCCCTCATAGGCTGGAAAACTAGGTCTTTCACTTTTCTGCTAAAAGAAGTGGGTTTATTCATCAGAAAAATTGGACTTTCTCTAGAAAGTCGAGTTTTTCCTGGAAAAGTGGCCTTTTTCAGGAAACCAAGTTTATTTAGAGTTTAGGAAAAACTTGGTTGTCTTATCATGGTATTGTGATAGACATTCTATTGCCATTACTCACAGTCAATTGAAAGTGCAAATTCTTTGTATCCGTTGTTGCCGGAAGTCTCATAAATGTGTTAATCCATATTTTGACGACACTTTGCCACTACTTCCTCTTTTGTACGATTTCCACGTGTGTTGTCTCAATTCAAATTTATTCAGCAAACTTTTTAGGTTACTCGCAAATTGATATTGACGCAACACGCAACACAAATTGTTCTGAACGTTTTGCCATGATGTCCCAAAATGTTGCAAAACAGCTGTGAAGACATTTTATGTTGGAGGGTAAAGAACTGAACGGGAACTGAACGGTAAGTGTAAGAATGTTCAATAGATGTAACATAACATACAGGAAATGTAAGTGTACTATGTGAAATGCTGAAGGTTGTATCAGGTTGTATATCACTCCCCTAACGCCTATGAAATTTCTAGCATCAGACATACCAAAAACATCATAAAATGTTGATCGTAGTGGTTGAAATGCAGATGGGGTGTATCACTCCCTCAAAAGCCTACGTCTATGAAATTTAGACGAGGAAACTCGTATTTTTAAGGGATTTAAGGAATAAGGATTCATTGAAAAACAAAAGGATTCCCATTGAATACGAGTTCACTGTTCACTCGCAGGGCATTTCAGGAGGAATGCAAATCACCAAGAAATCCTTGACATCCTTGGAACTCATTTTTTCAATGGAAATCCTAACTTTTCAAGTTTCATTTGAGCGTGGAAATCTCCCACAAATGGTTGAAGTGAGGGGAAAAGTATACTTCGTTAGGAATTCAAGGGAATATTGCACACTTTTTGAGAAATCCTTTTGTTTTCCATAGAAATCCCTGAAATCCTCTAGAACTCCTTTTGTTCTCCTAGAAATCTCATTCGCTCTTTTAGAGAGTAATACACCCCTGAGTCAAAGGAGGAAGAATAGCACTCGCTATTTACCTCCAAGAAGGGGGTGCTCAATGGGCTTTGGGCAGGGACGCTCATTTGAAAACAGTTACTTCTTCCCAAAACTATACATGAAGGTTGATAGGTTCAAGAATAATAGCATTTTTCGGAAAATAAAAATTGCAAGCCATTTTTCTTGAACCCCTTAATAACATCAATTCTCCCAAAACTAACAAAATAACGCCAATTTTTAACAACCAAGAAAATAGCACATTGCAGAATTTCAAACCCGAGTGCTCCCTGATAATAACGCGGTGCCCCCTTGAGATTTAACCATTTTGTTCGGAATTTCTCTCTTTGTATCTTTTCTTTTTCTTTTCTTCTATTATTTTCTTTAATTGTATTAAGTAATATGTCCAATTAAGTACAGCAGCTTTGAGGGGGGCCTACCAATTTCACATGATATTTCAAACCAACGGCAGAAACAATGCTATACACTTTTTTTTATAAGAAACTAACGATTTGAGCCAGTACTGAAAGTTTCTTGAAATTATCAGATTTTCAATACTCGGAGTTTCTTACGAGTTTCTTGCGACTTCCATATCATTCTTCATGTTTACTTCCTGTGCC
This sequence comes from Aurelia aurita, assembly GCA_004194415.1. Taxonomy (NCBI): domain Eukaryota; kingdom Metazoa; phylum Cnidaria; class Scyphozoa; order Semaeostomeae; family Ulmaridae; genus Aurelia; species Aurelia aurita. The sequence continues at coordinate 20,184 of REGM01000457.1, forward strand.
CTCTGAACATTTCAAAACGAAGTTTTTTGAAGCCTTTCCAATGTTTAGACATTATTCAAGTACCTTTCGAGTAATATGATACAGGAAACGAATGAAAATAAAGTAAAAATATGCTAAGGATTTGCTTTATTAAAATACATAGTTTCTTAAGTTACAGTAAGAGTGACGCAGTGAAACAAACTACATTCTTTGTTGTTACTCAGAGTTTCACGCTATACAGCGATCATCAGACAACTGAAAACTGTACTCAATTTTACACATTTATACACAACTATTATTTACATGGGGTCTCTTTTGAAATTACTTAGGTAGTATTTGTTCTCATGGCGACACTTGGAGATTAACTCTGATCTTTTGTTGAGTAGGTTGGTCTTGTTGGCTTTGCTAATGCAGAGCTTTTCCGTTAGACACAAATTGCATCTTTTCGTTTCGTTTGTGTAAGCCGCTGCTTGGTTGAAGATGGACCATTTCAGGTCATATGCTTGGTTTCTGTCTTTATGGTACTAGGGTATTAGCTTCAAGATTCTAATACTGCAGCGTACTAAGGGCGTACTAAGTCTTTAAAGTGCATATGAAGCGAACTTGTTTATCTCATATTTTAATAAATTCGAGGTCGCTGATCACGAATATCTCGATGAAATCTTCGAGAAATTGCTGTGAGCGACGTTATAAGCTCTCAAAAGTCCGATTCTGGCTCCAAAAAGTGGTTCAGAGGTATGGGCCGAGCGTTGCGCTTTCCTTTGTGTTTCTCATAGGTTCGACGTCATAGGTTTGTCAGTCTTACAAAGAGCATCGCAAGACAAATACTTCCCGTAGTAATACCTGTTGCACATCGCTATACACAAGGAGTCCGCTAAGGTTTTCAGAGGCAATTTTTCGACATCCAGCACATCAATGCAGTGACACTTTGTGGAAGAAGAGCCTTCGACTCTCGATGGTTGGTTTTTGATTCTTTTACCGTGAGTTGTTGGCCTTATTAGCTGAAGATTCATCGATAGAACTGGCTGGCCATCACGACATATTAGGCCTATGACGACCGCAATGTCGAAGTGACTTGCTTGAAGCATGGTAGCAAATGGTATGTTTATTTTAGTGCATCTGCATACTCATACTTTCATAGCTAATATGTAGAATAGTGGATGATACTGTAATCCATCTTATCTACAATCGCCTAGTAAATTCCATCACGTTACGCGAGTCAGGGGTCTTCATTTCTGTCAACTTCGAGGCGATGGCTATGGGCCTAACAAAGTGTTAGTATTTCAATTCTTCTGAGGATTTTTACTGATCCAAATTGTAGTGAAGGATAACACTCTAACTCAGACAATTATCACCTTTAGGTGCTTGATTTGGACCTTGCAATCATATAATTTTTCCCATGAGAAGGGATGCTAGTTTAGGAGTTTGATTATCAACAGGAGACGGGTAACATTACACAAGAGAGACAAACAGTTTGCAAAATTTTTATTTTCATAGGAGCTAGAACAGCAACAAATTTAGTAGGTTTGTTTATTTGGAAGGATCAAAAGAATTTTATTCTAATGAATAATTTTTCCCATCGAAAAAAATGTCAATAGATTATGAACGCCTCAGGAGCATTATAAAGCAACAGAAACCAACTATATGTAACTTAACTACAAACATTATTTTCATTTCTATTTCCTAGAAAACTCAAAGCTACTCCAGCTATTGGAATTGTAGTGGATGCTTGCATATCAAAATACGACACATACAGTGAAGGCTGGCTGGAAGGAATTTCCTAGCGGATGCGCAACACATATAGAACTTTTTGGACATTTATGCTTTTTATAATGGTATCATTAAATGCAAAATTTCATTGATCGTTAATTGGATCCCACTTGTTGTCATTCCTTGTCTATACTAAATTTAGTAGAGCATCATTTATCACAATGGCTTTAAAGTTATTCCAGTCTTTTAGACCACATTTACACTGTACTGGTACAGTTTTGATCCACTGCAAAGTTTTCACGGTTGCAGAGCGTTTACATTGCTCCAGAACAAAATTATCCTAGAGATCGAAGGAACAAAAGTCTTATGGATAAGCAGGAACAGTGTAAATGGGCAGCTGATCCGTTGCACTTTTTTACGGTTCCAATGTTGTGCTGGTACAGTGTAAACGGGGTCTTGCTTTTCATCGCCAATTTCAAAATGTAGAAGTGGTTTCAACTATTTGAAAAAACTAAGGTCAAACGTTGGACGATACTTAATGTTCTACTTGTATGAGGTTCGAAAAGTGTACACGATTTTTAAGACCATAAAGTTTATTTGCCAAAAGCGTAGATGATTTTTATGGAATGGTATGCCCCTCGTCCTGGTATGTGGTGCTAGATAAGTATAATTCTTCAAGTTCTCAAGTACGTGATCTTCACATTTGCAACAGTCAGTGGTCTTGTTTGGTGGTAGTTTCTGTGCATTTCCCAAAACTTTCCCCCAATTGACTGTAAAGATGTTCTCCTATCCATACTCTTGATCATGTCCTAAAAGAAAAATACATTAATGGTTAGTCTGATTTATCGATGAATTTTAAATAGGGTTGTATCCCCAAAAGTACACAACAAAAAGTACCCTCTATAATATTCCATGTCACAACTGATACAAACATGCTATTCCCATTCATTGAGAAAAATATGGTCGGTTGAATAAATGCCTTAGCATCGACCCATCGATGCCATATAAATAACCATGGCCATGGGTGCTTTGATGTGTGCTCAATCAGCAATAAAACTTCCACTTCATTTTCAATTGAGAGATCAAGAGAAATCCGAATTTTCTAACGACTTATTTTCCCCTTGTTTTGAGGTTCAAGCGAGAGAATTTAGGCCGACTCTCTTATCGAAAGTAAACAACGTGATTATAAGTATAAGAAGCTTGGCTGCAAAAATGATTACCTGAAAGACTGGAGTTCCTAACCAACAAATGCATCCACTCCACTCATTGCAATGCTCACCATCAATTACAGTTGCTTTAATTTGCCTTTGATTCCAGAGTTCTCTGCTTTGCTTCGATGCTGTGCATTTTAGGCGCCTGGCCACTGGCCTAAACAACCTAAAGACTTTGCGGCAAAGCAGACAAGTTTTGCACGATAAGTCCAATTCATGATCGCTGACGAATACTGCCTTCCATCTTCAGTCGCAAAAACGAAACCAAGAGCATGTTTAAGCCGACTATAAATCGAGTTTCAGGGAGAAACTTGCGTTGCGTCCACTACAATCACTGCAGCAACCTTTGTTCTTTCGATGAGGCCTTTGAGAGTTGACAAACCTATAACGTCACAGAGGTCTGGTACGCAACGGTCTGACCGCGTTCGAGTTGTACCACTTTTTGAGAAATATTTTGCACTTTGAAAGCTTCATATCTCCAAAATTATAAGGCGGATGAAAAAACCGATTGCGCCATTGGAATGAGAATGAAAAATTCTATCAAAAGGGAAAATAAAAAATTTCGCTTCATATGCACTTTAA
>REGM01000457.1:26267-37926 GCA_004194415.1 Aurelia aurita
AGGGACGGGTCATTAATACTTGCCGGGGAGGGGGTGGAAGACATCTGGGAGGGGGGACCAAAATTTTACCTACTCAAAGAGAGGGGGGACGAAAAATAAAGCACATCTCAAGGAGGGGGTATGAAAATAATTTGAGGTAAATCCTGATAATTTCTAAAAACTAGTTCTTCAGGAATTAAAACATAGTTGTTCAGTTTCTATATACACAAGTTTATTTATGTATTGGGAGGGGGGTTGAAAATATTTTCTGCAATTGGAGGGGGGACGAAAATTTTCGCGTAAATCAGAGAGGGGGGACGAAAATTCCATCAAATATATGCAAATGTCTTCCACCCCCTCCCCGGCAAGTATTAATGACCCGTCCCTTAGTGGAAAAAATTCCACATCTAAGTTAGCCTTTTTGCTTTAAAATGCATGGTGTTTTAGTCAAATTGGTGCATAATTCATGATTGTACGGTTCGGCAAACTCCGATACATCATTTTCGGACACCCGGTATTTCCGGAAAGTTAACTTAGCTTGTGGTAACTCGCATTGGTTAATAAGCAATTTTCAAAATTCCTTTTTTAGAGACATCGGTACTGTGTCAAATCTTGAAGCCTAAAGCCTCAATCCTAAAACTGTTTGGTAGCTAAACGGCAGGATCATGATGTCATGAAAATTTTGCTGAATGTAATAAATTGAAAACCAACGGAAATATTTCGATTCCTCGTCCCAAGTTAAGGTTCTAACTTCTCTTAGCTAATGTCCTAAATAACCACACCTCTTAATTACATAAATATCTTTTAAGATCTACATGTGAAACAACCCATTCAGCCGTTATAACAATACCAGCATTTTTTAGCGTAAGTAGAAGTATATAAGCTCCCGATTAAAACGACGTCGATAGTCATACCGGTACGGGTTCATGCCGGCATGGTAACGACATTGTGTAAACGAGCCATACCGGCATGGTACCGACACGATTCCATGTCGCTTACTCTTCGAGGCTACAAAATGTTCAAAGCGAGGGTATATTACAAAATTTCTTTTCTTTCGTTGTTTGGTTGTTTCTTCGTTAAGAAGATGTTGAGAAAGTGCGCCGCTTATTCGAATTCAATGTAAACCACAAACAACATGGCCGTCTCTTGAAGTGAGCAGCTTTTGCTCTGATGGATTTCATATATTTGAGGAGCGCAACCCTTCAGCAAATGCTGACTTTCAAGGAGCCTTTTTTTCATCAGTCTTCGTCTTTTTCTTTCGTGCCATTGTCTTTTCTTTGTCACTTTCTAGTAACCTTTGTCCTTGTTGTTTTCGATGTATGTTTGCGTTTTGCTTTGCTTTGAGTTCGATCTCATATTGCGATTTGGTTCTTTGTAGTTTGTTTACCGCATGTTTTGGCGCCTTTTTGAGGGCACACAATGGAACAATGATGTAATGTCACAGCAGCCATTGTCCTAACAAAGCGACATGATATCATGCCGGTGTCGTGTAAACGGGCCACATGGTATCGACATCATGTAAATGGGGTCGCTTTGAGGCCTCACCTCACAGCAGGCAGCCATGTTGACAAATGTTAATTTTAGTTTGCATCATGTGACCTGCTATTGCTAGTGATCTGCATGTCATCCAGTTAGATTCTACCAATCACAATGCGCTCTTCGTAAGCACTTCGTCAGCACATTTAGACACATTGTATACTCCTCTGAGGTGATCCATTGGTTTATCTTTTCTTTCAACTCTTTTTTCCATGATAACCTTTCATTCCTAATGAACCCCCGGGGGGTACACGACTTGTGGATGAACGGGGGTCAGCCGCCCGGTTTTCAGAAAGCTACCCTCTTCTAATTGCCAAAATTCGTCTTCGTACCCACTTTTATGATGAATTTTAATGGAAAACGCCCCATTATCAAAGATTTTTTTGCCGATTTCAGCCAAACCGACCCATATCTAAGGAAAATCTGCCGAAAAATGACCCTTGTTTAGAGAATTTCGGGCCCCAAAACCCACCCGTATGGGCGGCACATACCCCTACTCTCAACATGTTATGTACCCCCCGGGAATGAGCCCCGGGGGGGGGGGGCACTTCGATAATTTTTTTACCGGGTATGTGCCGCTGGACCGGGTATTGTTTTTAGCGATTTTGCTCCCAAACAGGGTATCCTTTTTCACAAAAGTGCTCCCAGAGGGGTGTATAGTTTTGAAATAATTGCTCTCGTACAGGATTTCGACAAGGAATTTACAATTTTGCTATTGTGTTTTTGCTAGTTTGCTCACAGACAGGGTAGTCAATTTGAAACAAAATGATTCCAGACAGGGTGAAAATTTCAGTATCTCAGAGGCACACCCCGGTACATTTTGAGGTCAAGTGCCCCCCGGGGAATGAACCCCTTGAACCCCCTGACCCAAGAAAGAAAAGATAAATGACGATATTGACATCTTGTTTGCAATTTAGAGTCCTGTAATAGCTGGCTGGCGGCATCGCGCTATTAGCGCAATATTTTGAAAACATGGAATATGGAATACTGGAATGGAATGGAATACTGGAGTGACATGGAATACTGGAGTGACATGGAATACTGGAATGTCATTATTACATGTTATTCCAGTATTCCAGTATTCCAAGTCATTCCAGTATTCCAGTATTCCAAAATCCATGTCATCCCAGTACTCGATTGCTACTCTTTCATTGCGTTATCAACCCATTAATCTCAATGATGTTTATCGGAGTGGCGGCTATTGTTTTCTTTCTTAATGGAAATACCACGGTAAAAAAGATTAAAACTTCATATGATGAAATAATTATCGATGATCAGATAGTGTTTGTATCCCCAATATCAGAAATTTCCCAGGATCATTCAATAATGTTTTTATTCTTGAAAGTTAGATTAGAGAGAACAAATTTCAACTTCAATAAGAACACATTACAGGTAGATTATCCCAATCAAAAGGGACTTGGACAAATTCACAAAACATAAGCATTTTCGAAACAAAGTTATTCATTTCCACATGGCATATTATTGATACAGACGGCATGACGTCACAGCATCGTTGAAAACACGACGCCATCTTGTTTTGGGGTAAATGTTTAGAAAATTTCTATAGGAATCTATAGGAAATTTGCAAAAAGTTGTATAAAATTGCTTCTCTATTCTACCTCGCGATAGTGAGTAGGGAAAGGATAGGTAGCAATTGTCAGTCAGACCTAAAAATATGAAATAAACACGCGAACATGCTGTTTTTAAAAGCAAAACAAAAATTTAGGCCAATAAAGCTGTGAAAAACTTGCCTTTGCGTCGATAATTTCATAGTTAGCATCACAAACTCTGTCGGCTGTGAGTTGCTTGTCGCTTCTTCAAAGTCAACCTTCCTTTTAGACATTCGCCTATCTATCTGCTAAAGTTTTTGAATAATTGTAACAGCTTCCAACCCTTTTGAGGCCTTTTGAATTTATTTATTTATTGCGATAAATAAACGAGACAGTCTCGAAATCCCAGTGCGACGCTATACTTTGTAATGGCTTCATTTACCCAAAATCTGATTTTCGAGCGCGAATTGATCAAGTCACGTGACATGTCGTCTGTATGAATTGTTAGGTCATTGAATCTGCAGCCCAGTTCAGCTTGCACGCAACTTGGTGAACTTTGCTAAAGCTCAAGAAGAATTCGTTTCTTGTATATAGCCCTATATAGCTGTTCCTTTTCATTGCATCGAAAGACCAATGGTGGAGGCACCACCAGTGTCTGCAATCAACAAGATAAACGATGATGACAAAGTTAGAGAGCAAGCAAGCAAATTCAAATTCATTTATATTCAGCGATGTTTACAAGGTTTGAATTTAAGATAAATGTTGAAAGATACAACAAAGAGATTAAATACAGTTTAAATAACATTAAGAAATGCCAAGGGCACTGCGGAGGAACCATAGCTGTTTTCGAGCCCAGTGACCTTCGTAGCTGTAGCTTCCAGAATACAATTATCAATACGATTGATATAAGAGAATAATATGATATAAACGGTTAACTATGATCTTGAATTTTAAGTTATGAAAAGCTATAAACAACAAAGAATAATAGAAAGAACGGGAGAAAGGATAGCCTGCGTGCAGCCTAAACACTCCTCAGTCAACTACTGAGGAGTGTCGAGGCTGCACGCAGGCTAGAGAAAGGATGGGAGAGGAGGCAAGGTGTTTTCGAGTATATTTCATTGTTATTGTGCGCCCCTCCAGCAGGCCGTTGTTTGTCGGAAATTTCACTCTACCTGTCGGATTTTTTGTGATTTACAACAGGTCCACCTTTAAAAGATTTTGTCGGAGAAATGATGCATTGAACAGGAATTTATTAACGTTCGAGGATACATGACGACATTAATTTTGATTCTGCAGAAGCTTTTTGCTTCTTATTCACTACATTTGAAGGGTTCAAGGTTGGATTGCAAAATAATTCCAAATTTTCGTTGTTGAAGGAGTACAGCAGCCATTTCACGCATGATTTTAACGTCTGTCCCTACAACTGGTGTTGTTGCTGTTGTTGTTGTTGCTTTTGTCGTCGGAAAATTTTGGTTCTCCCCTATGAATTCATGGCTGGTATTGGCCCTGTATCGACCAGTGGCGAGTCACGGGGGAAATAGGGGGGAGGGACAAGTCCCCCCACTTTTCTCTGAGGTCAGTCTTCCAATTCGTCTAAATCCGTTGAGAAAATATCTAAGGAGGGGTTAGGTACTTATCTCTAAAGTTTGATAGACAAATAAGGGTATCTCCTGAGGGTAAAAGGGCGTTTCCAGAGTATAAAAAGGGCGTGGCCCTGAACATTTTGCCTGGGGGCTAAGCTCCCAGACCCCCGTCTTCGTTTATCCCCTCCACTTTCTTGTCGCTGGCGCCGCCACTGGCATCGACCTAATCAGAAACGTGGCTCCTTAGCCACGTTTTCCTTGTGTTCACGTCAGAAGGGTGCTAGTGGACACTGTTCTTTTAGTACCTCTTTTGAGCTGTTTTATAGATCACAAAAGAGCAGTTTGTATTACAGAACTTCTCTGAACATTTATCTGCTTTTAAATGAAAAAAAGGTTTAAAGTAGCACCGTTTGCACGCTAAACTCTAGGCCCAAGAAAAACAATATTCTGACCCTACAATTAAAAAATTATGCCTTCTAGATACAACAGCGAATGCAAGAATGCACAATTTTAAATTATCTAAACAGCAGACAAAATTCCTTCCAGTTGAAAGGAACGAAGCCTCTGGCTAGGCCCTGTAATTTACTTTGGGCGTATTCTTTTGGGAAACTTAAGTCTTGGAAGTCTTCTGCGCGGTCTTCTGTAAACGGTAGAATTTGCAGATAAAAATGTCAGTTACCAAAATAATGCGCATCCTGAAAACGGTAGAGATCGGAGAGATCGTGGAGAAAAATGCCAAAAGAATAACACTTTTGAAAGAGGTCTTCGTCGAAAAACACAGTCCGTATGGGTTAAGAAGCTGCCATAATCTGCTATTGCCACAAGCGCGTACTACGTGCTATGGCTTGGGGACGATATCGTTTCTTGGGTGTAGATTATGGCAGACACTTCCCAATGACATAAAACAATCAGATACCCTCTCCTGCTTTAAAAGAAAAATCAAAATCTGGAAAGTAGAGGGATGTAATTGTAGACTATGTAGACCTTTCGTGACTCAGGTTGGGTTCTTGAGCGGATAGAAATTCGATGCACTGTGTGTAAATATAAAAAAAGAAAACATGTAAATATTGGAAACATTGTACATATTGTATAAATCTGTTGCCAAGTATTCTGTATTGTATTTTTTCTTTTTTTTTAACAATTTTACTTTGTTAGATAGTAGGCTTGAATTAGCTTTTATTTTATAGCTATTTATATATAAATCGATAATAATAATAATAATAATTCACATTCTGAAAACGGTAGAGTTGGCAGACTTCGCAGAGGAAAATCCCATGAGAGAGTTCGAATACAGTACTCGGCTGAGCGAATGGAAGCCATTGCAATGCACTGCACTTTTGTTATGCAAATCCCAAATCCGAAGAGAAAAGAATTTACAATATTTTATTCTATTTTCGAACTTTTTGCAGACTTTTTCATTCATGAAACAAGGCTCTTTGCGATCTCTCCGAAGTCTTCCAGCTTCAGGAGCTAGGGCCGTCGAGAGCCAGCTCGGGCCCTGGAGTGATTTATGGAATGGGGCCCTAAGAGAGGAGTTTCCGTGACCACGCCCTTCAGACTCTCGGAAAATGAGGGAAACGCCCTTTTTAGGAATAAAATTTTAAAAAAATTGCTTAAACATTCCCATGTCAAGGTTATGCAAAAATGGAATTGATGAATAAAGGAGATCGTTTTGCATAGGCGCGGGAGGCAAGAGTCTAGGTGGCGACAGCCCAGCAAAGTTTGAAAAATTTATAAAAATCGGCCATATTCTGGCGAAAATCCGCCTTAAGGCGGGCAAAATTTTCATAAAGAATGGATTTTTTATCGGGCAGTCCCCCCCAGATTTTATCTTCTCGTACTCTTATGTCGTTTTGTCTTAGTTAGATAAAAATATCAATACAACGGTTTGTAACACTCAAAACAATAATGATTTAAGGGCTTTCATGTTTGCAAAGTCATGTATAATGTCCTTAAAGTCAACGGTTCTTGCAACTTCACTCTCGATGCTCAACACTGCGAGATCTGTAAGCCTGTCCTGAGTCATTGTCTTAGCATAAAGTTTTTGATGAGCTTGAGCTTGCTGAAGGAACGCTCTGCAGATGCAGGTGTCACGGGCAAGGTACAAAATATTCTGAGAGCAGTCAAACATTTCAAAGTTAAATTTGTTATTTGATTTCGAGTATTTGACCCTCATTTTTAGGAGGTGACAACTTTCAAAAGAGGGACCTTCTACCCCCCTACCCCCCTCTCGACGCTCCTGTCAGGAGCAGAAGGTTTCAGATGCCTCGGATCTCTACCGTTTTCAGAAGATCCCAAAAGAATACGTCAAAAATCTCTCGGAAGCCTACCGAAAACAGAATGACCAAATGAATGAGTTTTCATAAAAAATGATCTGAAGCCTGCGAAGTCTACCGTTTTCGGTAGCATGACGCCAAAAGAATGGGATTTTAGCTCCTATCAACTCTACCGTTTTCAGAAGATGCCCTAAAGAATACGCCCTTTATTTTCCCCAGAACATACAAGATTCACTTTCTGAAAGACTGTCTTAGCTATCTTTTGTCTTACACTGTAATAGCTGGTTTTGATAGGGAAATTTTAGGGGCGTCTTCTTTTGGGAAACTTAAGTCTCGGAAGTCTTCTGAAAACGGTAGACTTTGCAGAGAAAAATGTCAGTTACCAAAAGAATGCGCATCCTGAAAACGGTAGAGATCGGAGAGATCGTGGAGAAAAATGCCAAAAGAATACACATTCTGAAAACGGTAGAGTTGGCAGACTTCGCAGAGAAAAATCCCAAAAGAATGAGAATTCTGAAAGTGAGAGAGTTCGAATACAGTGCTCGGCTGAGCGAATGGAAGCCATTGCAATGCACTGCAATTTTGTTATGCAAATCCCAAGAGAAAAGAATTTACAATATTTTATCCTATTTTCGAACTTTTTGCAGACTTTTTCATTCACGAAACAAGGCTCTTTGCGATCTCTCCGAAGTCTTCCAGCTTCAGGAGCAGGTTTCAGATGCCTCGGATCTCTACCGTTTTCAGAAGAGCCCAAAAGAATACGTCAAAAATCTCTCGGAAGCCTACCGAAAACAGAATGACCAAAAGAATGGGTTCTCATAAAAAATGATCTGAAGCCTGCGAAGTCTACCGTTTTTGGTAGCATGGCGCCAAAAGAATGGGATTTTAGCTCCTACCAACTCTACCGTTTTCAGAAGATGCCCAAAAGAATACGCCCTTAGTGTTTCAAGATAATAGATGGGACAATTTACAACAGCCTACTTCCTCTTTGTGCACGTTAGAGCATATTCCCCGTTTTCCTGGAAAGCCCCCCTGAGGTGTAACAGTGTGCCATCCCCAAAAGAAATCGACCACAGTGCTCTAATCACTAAATTGGTTTTGGTTTGTATTAGATTTTGATATTATGTGTTATTTTACGGTGGCCCATAAGTGCACACTGAATTCCCAAACCTTACACCGAATTCCCAAACCTTACACTGAATTCGCAAACCTTACACTGAATTCCCAAACCTTACATCGAATTCCCAAACTGCACACTGAATCCCCAAACCTTACACGGAATTCCCAAACCTTACACTGAATTCCCAAACCTTACATCGAATTCCCAAACTTCACACTGAATTCCCAAACTTCACACTGAATTCCCAAACCTTACACCAAATTCCCAAACTGCACACTGAATTCCCAAACCTTACACGGAATTCCCAAACTTCACAATGAATTCCCAAACGTCACACCGAATTCCCAAACTGTATACGCCAGCCTTACTTCGTCGACATTGCCGTTTTCATTCTTGTCGCATCTTCTTCTGAGACCCAGAGACTTTAGCCTTTTCTTGAGAGCACGCAGACTTATCTTGATATCATGAAATTTTGCCAGGGATGACAGAATGATCTCTTACTCATAACTTTCTTTGAAGTAATACTTGATACATACAGTTTCTGTGGAAATTTCTGAACCACAAGAAGAACAATACTGCTGCGTTATGTTGATCGCATTATCACAACTTTCCTACTTAAATTGCCATCCGGAGAAATCTTGAGGAAGTACCGGGTGTCCCAAAAAAAAATTATACAGATTTGGTCAACCCTAACAATCTGACTTTAGCATGAATCAATCCGAAATCATTTCTAAAACATTACTCGGTAGTTAACTTGAACATAGATACCTTTTTTGTTGACATTGGTGCTTTGAGAGTAGAGATATAAATCTTCAAAGGACAAATTTGCCACCACCTCCTAACCAGAGCTTTGGCGTTCTGGCCTAAGCAATATCCACAATTTGTTTCACTTAAAATGAATAAAGTTTACTTCGGAGCTCCCTTGATGATAAGCGTCACGTAAATTATATTTTGTGAAATGCATTTGTTGTGCAGTTTTTAACTTTTCTCCTCCTGGTTCAAATTTTTCCAAGTCTATTGTTGATTTATTCGCTGTGCTTTAAGAATTTGCTTAGGCCAAAACGTCAAAGCTCTGGTTGGGAGATGGAGGCAAATTTGTCCTTTGAAGATTTATATCTCTACTCTCAAAGCACCAATGTCAACGAACAAGGTATCTATGTTCAAGTTAACTACCGAGTAATGTTTTAGAAATGATTTCGGATTGATTCATGCTAAAGTCAGATTGTTAGGGTTGACCAAATCTGTATAATTTTTTTTTGGGACACCCGGTACTTCCTCAAGATTTCTCCGGATGGCAATTTAAGNAGGCCAAAACTAAACCATTTATCGAGATTCAGGAGTCAAATGTTCAGGCTGCAAACTCCATATGAAAGTTGAAAATTGTATTTTCGAATTGGATTTAAAGTTTGGGAATTCAGTGTGAAGTTTGGGAATTCAGTGTGCAGCTTGGGAATTTGGTGTGCAGTTTGGGAATTCAGTGTGAAGTTTGGGAATTCAGTGTGCAGTTTGGGAATTCGTTGTGCAGTTTGGGAATTCAGTGTGAAGTTTGGGAATTCGGTGTGCAGTTTGGGAATTCAGTGTGAAGTTTGGGAATTCGGTTTAAGGTTTGCGAATTCGGTGTAAGATTTGGGAATTCAGTGTGCACTTATGGGCCACCGTAGTTATTGTTATTAAATATGAACGTTTTCCCGAATCTGAATCTTGTTCTGAATTCTGAACGTGAATCTTGTTCAGGGAAAACTAAAATACATTACAGGGCCTAGCCAGCCTATAGGCCGCGAGGCCACGTTTCTTTCGACTGGAAGGAATTTTGTTTAAATCCAATCGCGCATCCTTGCATTTGTTGTGTCATCCATGAAGTATAATTTCTTTTCAGCGATGATTGCAGTGGTCTTGTCTTTATTTGAAGCGAAACTTCTGCGCGGCCTTCTGATTGCAAACAAAACCACGAAGGAAAAGGAATGGGTATTCCCCTGGGGTCTGGTCCCTTAGGGTCCTACTGGTCCTGGCTCTGGTTATTCTGTTATGCCCGACCACGCATAATCATTTGAAACTTCAATTAACTTAATAATGTGGTTATTAATTACCCGTGATTATTAATCCATGAATGTGGCATTAACATAATCCATTATAAAATGATCAATATCCTCAGAGGATACAATCATTATTCAAGTGTATTGTTTTGGTTGACGACAACTAGTTTACAAATTCAATACCCGATTTCAACAGATAATTGCCATGTCACATGGGAATTGAAATTTTCTATAAAGGCAATACAACACGAGTCACATTGTAGATGTTTTTTGAGTGAGGAATGGGAAGTATGTTGAAATTTGCCTCATTAGCTGTTGTTGCAAAATATTGTCGAGAAGAGGAGAGTGACAGCAGGACCGATAATCAAATTTTGAGCTCCTCTGCAAAGCTTTGGACGATCCAAAGAAAAAAGGAAGGTTCTTGGGTTCTTATATGTTTTATCTGTTTAATAATCAACAGCTCATAGCACCTCAAGACTGCAAGTTGATACCACGATGAACACCGAGGAAGCACCACCACCACTGATTGAAGTCAACAAATTGAGCTACTATCAAGGTAGAGAGCGAACAATTATATTTCTTTTTGTTCAATTTTTAAAGAGAATCAACGGATATAAAAGCCCCGCGCGGAAGAGGTCTGGGTATTCTATTATTAACCTATTGTATTTGATTGTTTCGGCACGTAGGTGGATATTGTTTAGCCAGAGGAACAATAGCGTGCGTAGGAGTTTTTTGTCCTATTTATAGATGACCTATATCATATCAATATCATATCAAAATTATTTAAACACAAAATCCCTTCAGCTGAATTAAATACAAATCAAAGTTATGATACAGTAATTACAGTATAATATTTACAAAAAGAAAAGAAAGTTCAAAACTGTTCTAGGGGCCTATTTGCTGCTCTTCCAGGGAGTCGTGTTTCAAGTTTGCTTCAGCTCTTAAGGTGAGTTTTTAGATTTTTTTTGAACTGTGGCAAGGTTGGCAGCTCCCTGATGGTAATAGGGATGCTGTTCCATGCAGTAAGAGCTGAATAATGAAAGCCTTTTTTCACATATTCAAGGTTGTATCTTGGAGTTTGGATATTCCTGCAGTTTCTCGTACTATAGTTTGAATGCAGGGATATCTGGGGGAATTTATCCCAAAGGCTCTCTGGACACATCCTGCTCATAATCTTATAGGTCATGGCTGATCGATCAAATTTAATTAGTTGTTCTACATCGAGCCAATTGTAAGACCAATTATCTTTAATCCTAGCCCTCTCAATTATGGTTCGGGCTCGGTCCTGTAGATTTTGCAGGATTTTTATTTTAGAACTAGGAATGCTTCCCCAGATAACATTTGCATACCGCAAATGACTTTCTATGAGGGCCCGGTATACATTATCTAGTTGTTTTTGTGGCACAAGGTTTTTCAGTTTCTTCAGAGATGAAAGACCTCCACGAACCTTCCCCTTAACAACTTTGAAGTGTTGTTCCCAGTTTAATCCTTCATCTACGATGACCCCAAGTGACTTTGTCTTCTTTGCGCGTTTAATTTCTGAGTTATTTAGCATTAGTCGTTCAGAGACATCCATTTTATT